>RJWJ010029997.1:0-20238 GCA_004363605.1 Indri indri | reverse complement strand
ACTATGTATCTTTTTTTGTTGTCTCTAGCCTGATCAGATAGGAGCACAAGCAGGAGGCAGAAACAGAGAGACACTCAGGTGGCAGAATTCCCTCCCAGCCACCGAGCTGTCTTGCCAGCACCATTCCTGGTCATGCAGAACAGAACCCAGCTAGCAGCAGGAAGACAAGAACACCACACAATACACTTTTCTACAGTATTTCAGGTGCCTACCACACAGGAAACCTTGAAGAAAATCAGTTTCTAGAAGCCGCTGTTACCTCTTGTTTACAGTTTATATATATATGATAGATATGAGATATATATATAAAAGGTACTGTTAACTACTGTACAACCCGACTTCATAATGGTGCTTTAAAACAGCGAGATGAGTAAAAACATCAGCTTCCACGTTGCCTTATGTGCAAAGGGTTTGACCGAGGATGGAGAAAGGGAGACAGCTCGCAGATGACTCGCCATCAAGGTGGGTTTTTCCCCTTGGTTTTTACACAAAGTGAAGGAGGAGGATTTGGGAGCAGCGTTCTCCCGTTTCTCCCTGCCAAAAAGGGGGTTAGAGGAGGATGTCGGACCGTGGAAAGCTGAGCGTGGAATTCATCCAGACTCATGCAATAACCTTTGATTTTTTTCTAAAAGGAGACTCCCTCGGCAAGATGGCAGAGTAAGGAGTCTTCATTCCCAATTTCTCAGTTTAGCCTATTCGAGGGCTCCTTGTGGTGGGATCAGAAATTATCCAGAGTGTGGGAACGTGACAGTTAAAAACCCCACCTGGAGCAAATAAAAAAACATACAAAACGTACTGGTGCTTTCCTGTCTAAGTCGCCTTTTGTGTGTTCTTTTATGAGGCCCCCACCATCCACCCCTCTGTGCACAAGGCGGCTCCCGGCCCCTGGAATGTGATGTTTTTGGTCATCTCCAAAGGCTGCAGTTTTATACTGGGAGGCTGATGACACCTTTTATTATAGTTATTCTTATGGTTCTGGTTATAATTATGTTTGTTTTAAGATTTTCTTTAAGAAGACAAAAACCCAACACCCTTCCCTTTAGGTTTCAAACCAAGGTGCGGGGAGCAGGGTGCTTCTAAGTTAGCGGTGGCTCTGGTGCCCTGGCTCCCCACCCCTCGGGCCAGGTGGGCCACTGGGCGCGGTGGCAACGGGGCGGCCATGGAGTCCCCGAGGCCTGCCTTCCGGGCTCATCACTCTTCTCTTCTACTTCCCCTCCTCTTGAGTCAGGTGTGTCAGGGCTGGAGGGAGGACCGGGCAGTCTCTCTCCTTGTGTGTGTGCTTCGAGTGGTGTGTATTTCTTTTCTAGTACTTGGTCTGATGATAGCTGTGCTCTTGCCTCGAGTCAGCAGCAACTGGAGCCGCAAGTGCTCGGCACTTTGTCCCACTTCCTGCCAAGGCGGGCAGCCTGGCGTTGGCGGTAGGAAGGGATGGCGCTGTTGTCTCCAGGGTGAGGGCCCAACGGGCAGGTGCTTGCCTGGGTAGATGGGGTGTAGATATGTGGCATATAGAGATATATATTTTATAATGGGAGGGGGGATGGCACCTCCTGGGACTGGCAGAGCTGGGAGGTGTGCCAGTAAGCACACGGCCCCAAGTCCACGTCCCTAGAAAGATGGGGCCTACGGTGATAGGCGCTCTATAAATACATAGATAGTGTCATGTATAAGAATATTATGGAGTGGGGAGTGGGGGACACAGGCTCAGTGTGCTGAGCCTCGGTCCCCACTGCAGATGTAAGCCCCACACCAATCAATCAGTCTCACACGCATACACAGGAACATTTCTATTCTGTACCGATGCATAACGAATGCACTCTTACACACACACACGCCAGGGAGCTCCCAGCGCTATTCTCCCAGGGTTCTGGACTTTGTGGAGTCAGCCCGTGCAGCTATTTACCTCTGTTGCCCTGATTGCAGGTAGACTGTCAATCCCAGAAGTTGCTAGGTGCTGAAGGCAGGAAAAGGAGGAGGTTTTATTTTAGCAGGTGCTCTCCTCTAGCAGGTAGTGTTCTATCTCTTTTGCCCCTGGTGATGTCAAAAGATTCTTCTGTTAGCAACCTGTGATACTGACCTGCAACTCTAGGCACCAGTAAAGTCAGCCCTCGACTCCCCCTACCTATTCTCCCCAAACTAAAATCTAATTGACATCCAGGTCTGTCTTGACCAGGGGGCTTCCATTGGGGGAAAAAATGGGACGGTGAACCTCATCTTCTGAATAAAGCAAATTAGTAATTAGTGACAAAACCAAACTGAGGCTTTGGCCCCCTGCTCATTGCTCAGGAGTAAGCTCACACAGCTGGTGGTTGTCTCCTTTTTGGGGTGCTTAGTCTTGGCCCCCAATCTACTTGTTTCCTTAATAGATCGGTGTTTTAAGATCACACCCAGTTGCTTCCTGCCACCTCTAACATATGGCAAGTGGTGACTGGGTCCCCGCGGGGCTGGAGCAGCTAGGAGTGGGGGAGCCCCGTGCCCCTCCGGAGTCCCTGTGCTGACTGCAGGTGCTTGCCCCGCTTGCCTGTCCCCTTCGCGCTCCAGCGGTGCCACTCTAGGAGGGCTGCGGGGAGGAGGGCTGCCTCAGGCAGTCCAAGGTGCTCCCTCCCCCAATGGCCAAAGCCAAGGTCTTCCCAGCTCCCAGTGTCAGGACAGATTGCTCATGGGCCTTCCTCTTCCAACACTTTGGCTCTCCCAAGCTACTGCTTGTGTGCAGGAGCTGGCCTCTCCCACTGGCCCGAGCTCTACCTTAGCTGGGCCTGGTGCTCCACCCAAGTGATTGGCGTGGGCCAGCCGGCTTGCTTGCTCGGAGGGAGTGCTGGGTACAGGAGCCCTTGCGGCTGACTACTCCAGAGTGCTTGCTTTTCCTGGTCCTGGCTAGGCCCCAGAATAGACCAGAAGCCCCAGGGGTCATGGCCCCCCCCGCCCCGCAGGGACAAGAGTTAACAATCACCAGCTTTTCTTCCAGCCTAGTCTGTGGGCTTGGTCTCCCAGTAGAACTTGGTAGAAGTGTCGGGGGCCTTGGGAATGTGCCAACTTGGTCAAGCTGAGACATGTTTAATCCACCTCCGGCCCTGGGAGGCCCCTGGGACAGGTATGGGGTCACCTTCCAAAGGAGAACTGTGCTTCAACAGGCTGAGGTAGGGTCGCACAAGGATTCAGGTGGGGGTCGTTACACTTGCTCTAGATGAAGCTGAGGTTGGAGGCAGTAGAGTGGGGGAAACCAAGAGGGCATGGGGAAAATTGCTGAGTGTGCTCCCTGTGGAATTTTCTTTCCAAAGAGGAGGCCCATTTTCCTTCTGGAAATAAGGGTTCTAGAGACTGCAGATGACAGCCTCCTCCCCACAGGTGCTGGGTGGAGCATGGTGCCAAAGAGATCCGTGGCTCTTGACTGGGGGAGGTAGCGGGTGCTAGTGCCGGGGCACAGAGCCCTTGGCCTCCTGCCTGAGCAGGAAGCTGGTTTCCAGCAGGCAGCTGGTGCTAACGCCTGCCCCGTGGGGCTTACTGGCCTGGGCACAGGCAGGCGGGGGAACGCTAGAGGGGTCTCGCGGTCTACAGATGACGATGTGAGTCTGTTGCTGTCTGTTTCTCTCTAGAACCCAGAGCCTTCTTGCTATTGAACATCCTGTTAGAAAACAGACTTCCTAAAAGAGCATCCAGGCCTCTTAGCTGTTGGAATGGGCCTGGTTGGCTGGTGGAGGTGCCTGTGTATGGAACGGGAGGGGCACACCCAGCAGGAAGGAAGGCTGACATCAAAGGGGCCTCGGGGCCCAGGTCCCCTCACTGCCCAGATAGGCCACGGTGACTCTAGGGAACCCTACTCTGGAATGACCTGCCTTCTCTAGCACAGGCAAACTGTAACAGGAGCTAGAGAAGGTGTATTTCAGCTGAGCCATCTGAAAGGTGTTCTTACAGGAAAACTGCAATCAGTTTTCATATTTTTGATTATGTAAGTATATAGAGAGTAGATTTTGGAGGCAGTTTTGAATTCTTGTTGCTGCTCTTGCTGTGGCGCCAAGTGTCTTTCAGAGCTGTCATTTTCAGGAGACCTGTAGGAGCCCCCTCGCGCTGAGGGTTAGGGCCGGAGGGCCTGCCTGGCACCGTGCCCTGCAGAGGGCTTGTTTTCTTTGGTCGGGGTGTGGCAGAGCCGAGATTCTGGTGAGAGCTGAGTTTCTAGCAGGCCCGAGTTTTGATCCCAGGAGGTGAGTGATCCGAGTTAGTCTTCGGGCATTCTCTAGTCTGCTTGTTTCCAGCGCGGATGACTAGAGACAGACACTGGGGTTGTCCTTCAGGAGTCCTGCCTATTTGGCAAGAGCAGCTGAAACCTCCCCTTCTCCCCCACAGGATGGGAAAGGTGTCAGGCAGGGAGGCCTGGATGGAGCTCGAAGGGCCCTTCCTGACATTCCCTGCTGCCCAGGCCTCGTGCTGGGGTGAGGCGGGTCTGGGAGGAAGGAGAGTGGACTCAGGGCTGGACTCCACTCCTCTAGCCTGAGCTCCAGAAGCTTCACGTTTCGGTAAAGGAAGGCCAGAGTTTTGGAGGGGCAAGGACCTTGTATCTGTGTGTTTCAGAGACCCAGCTAAGGTGGACCTTTGGTTGGTGACCTGTCTCTGACCTTGGGCAGTGCAGTTTTGGGGGAGGGAGAAACAAAGCAGGGAGGACAGCGACAGAAGATCCCTTTGCTAGCGGTGTTGCTCGCTTCCCTGACCAGAGGCCCCTGGACGCCCGCAACTCCAGTAACTGGAAAACTGCCCAGATCCGCCCCGCTTGAGGGCAGGGAGGGCGGCTCCCCTAACCCCAGCCTAGCAACCTCCAGCCCCGTGCCTGAGGACATGAGCAGCGGTCTAAAGCATCACCCCGGTCCCATTTCACTTCACAGACCAATTCGGTTGCACAGCCCTAGAATTCAACAGACAACAAAAATGCTGAAATTCCTTAGAATACGCAGAGGGAGGAGGTGACTCAACAAGGTGCTAAAACATTTTATTAAAAATATATATTGTTAAATTAAGTCTGCTGTCTGGACAATGACTGTTTGTTTTGTTTTCTTGTAGTGGAGTTTAAAAGAGACTATTATTTTACTCTGATATATTATTATTAAAAAGGCATTTTAACTTTGTACTTGAAAACTAAATGAGCGATTTCATGTGTTTTAGCTGAGGCATTGAAGTAGCGGGTGCTTACTTACTTGTGGGAAATCATGTATTCATACTGAAGAATAAACTCCGTAGCTGATTTGGTAATAACTTTTACTGTTACAGACGATTTGGCTTTGACCCCAGTGGCAGAGCACTTTTACTCCACATTCCACGCAGCTAAATGCAGGACTTTCCAGATTCTTCCTTCCCCAGCCCCCTTTTCCTTTCTCTTAAGTTCCTCTTTTTTCCTTTTTTGTTTGTTTTTTTTTTTTCCTGGTTCCAGCACCCTTTCACCACTGTTTTTTTTTTTTTTTTTTTTTTTTTTAGGGTTGCTTCTCTATTTATTGACAATAATAATGTACATTTCACAGTCTGGTTCTGGGACATCCAGGGAGGGGCTCATGGGAGGGGGTCCTGGGTGGCCCCCGCCCTGCCTGCCTGCCTGGCGTCCTGTTGTATCTCTGTGTAAGTGATGCTCGTGACATAGCTGTTTATGAAATAATTAAAGAGGTCAATGCGTACAACAGATGTAGAAAGTCTGTCCGTTCCGCCTTCATCACATTTTTTTTTTGTGCCCAGAAGAATATAATAAAGCTCCTTTCTAATGTACTTGTGCTGGAGAACACTTGAATAAATGGACTGTTTTTGTGCAAAAAGAAAAACGGAAAAAGCACCGTAATAATGTCCTTTTGTCTCGCGTCTCCTTTTCCCTGACCTGACCCTACCGGGCCTTCTGCAGAGGCCGGAGCACCTGAGCGGGAGGTGCTGGCGTCGGTCCCGAAAACATCCCCTGCACGGGTTTTAAATCATTCAGTCGGGGCTGTGGAAGAGAGTTTGGTTGACTTGAAGCTCAGGGATAAGTTATAGTGAAACAAGGTTGTTGGGAAAACAAATTCTGGCCTGGGCTGAGCGACGGCGGCTTTAAGACCAGAGCGGGGAGAGGAGAGCGCCTCGCCCCTGTGTCTCAAGTCGGATGTGGCTGGAGTTTGGACCGTGGGCACTGTTCCCTCTAAACGGGGTTTTGCCAACAAACCAGAGTGTCCAGAGGAGAGCAGCCAGGTGGTAGACAGTCTGGACTGTCGAGGAACCCTGGAATGAATGAGGCGTAGCAAAAGTGAGAATTGGTAGGACAGGGCGAGCCCACAGGGCTGGGATTGTTCCAGGTTTTCCACGTGGCCAGTGGAAGTGGCGGGGGGAAGCCGGTTTCAGCTCAGCGTAAGGGAGATCCTGGGCCAACACCACGAGGGTCACCGTGAGTGCAGTGAAGCCCTGGTCAGTTAAAGGTGCTGGGCAGCCTTGTGGGGGTACCACTGGTCTTCCTTCAGCCCGTCTGGGTTCCTTTTTGTGTCCAGCCCTACTCAGAACTGTCTTGCAAGTGGACAGTGCCTTGTGGTCTGCAGAGCCCCTTCACACACAGTGTCCCCTTTGTCCTCACGACTCTTTGCTTAACAGTTCCCTGTCCCCACCCATCCAAGGTGACAATCTGAATAAATGTAAGAACTGGAGCCACATCTCAACTCTGAGACCGCAGGCATTCTGTGCGGCATTTTTGTCTCCTAAGCACCAAGTAGGTCCAGCCCCTGGTTTCTTCTCTTAAGAACTAGTAGCTCAAGGTTCCTTTCTTACATCAGACTTCGGGAAGGCTTAGGGCTTCCACCACTTCACTGTCAGTATTGAAAGAAATTATAAGGTATATTTGAGAAAAGGGAAAAACCCTACCAACAGGCTTTTTTCATGGGCACTTTTTATTTTTTTTCACAAAGTTGTAAATGTACATTTAACTTTTATCCTACTTTTTCCTCAATATTTTTCAGTGTGGATGTAGAGTTCTTTTTAAAAAATGGCTGTGTGGCATTTTCTTGTTGGATATTTGTTTCTATATATATATATATATATATTTTAGCTCTAAATAGATCATCAATAAACATCTTCATGTTTTGCCTTTCCCCCTATATGTTGTATTTTTTCTTTAAAATAGATTCCCAGAAATGAAACTTAACTGGGACAAAGTAGATGAACATTTTGGTTGGCTCCTAACACATTGCCTGATCTATTCTGAGTGGCGAGCAGACGCAGTGGCTTCAGCTCCGAGGCACTAGTTCAGGAAGAAACAAGCCAGGTCGGAAGAAACAAGCCAGGTCCTTCGTTCGACCAATTCAGAAACATGTTCATCCCAGTGAGGAAGTAAAGACTCAAGACTTTTTTTTTTTTTTTTTTTCTCGAGAAGCTAGAAATTATCTAGCAAAAAGCAAGAGGTGGAAGCAACACTATCTGGTCACTGAATTTTGAAAATTTTAAAAATTACCTGAGGCATCCAGGTAAGCTAACTCAGAATCAAGACTAGCTCCAAGGCTAAGGAGACCTGGGAAGGGGGGGCCCTGCCTGAGTACCCCAGGATCATCAGGTGTGGAACTTGTGGGAGGGAGGGAGCTGCTGGGGCCATTTGGTTAAAAGCCATCCTGTGAAGTTCCTGGGTTTAAAAAAGGTGTCATTTGATGGCAGAGGGGCAGGGGGGATGGGTAGGGGCAGGGCTGGGCAGAGGAGTCCCAGCTCCCAGTGGGCCTGGGGTGTGGAGGAGACGCCGTGCACAGCCAGGAGTGGAACGGAGGAGGGAGGGAGGCAGGAGGCTGCCTGGGAGCCTGCTGGTGGTACGGCTGACTCCATACATAGAAGGGCAGAGGTGCCAGGCGTGGGCGGTGCATGAGGAGCTGCTCTGCTGCAGTTGGGGGCACAAGAAAATCACATCCAAGGAGTATGGGGGACCCCTGGGACTGTCTCTGGGCGTTGCTCCCAAAGCTCCCTTTCCCACTGTAAAAAGATGCAGCCCCATTGAGGGGGGGAGGACAATGTCAGTTTCAGGGATGTGGGCAGAGACCTCTCCCTGAACCAAGGGAGTGTGCTTGAGTTGAGAGAGGGACCCCAGAGCCTCCAGGGAGGCTTTGGCCTGGGTGGAATCCCAAGGCCTCGCTGGAAGCCCAGCACAGAGGAAAATACCCACCTCCCGCTGCCCGGCCCTGCATTAGCTTAGTTACAGCGACAGGGAACCTTTATAGAGCACCTCGGTCCTGCCTGGCCCAGCGTGAGGACTTATCTCCCTGTCCTTCCTCCCCCACCCCACCCCTCCCTACTCCACTCTTCCGACCTCCCTCTGCTGGCTGCTGGCAGGGAGGGGGCTCCTTTTGTCTGGCGTCATGGATTTCTGTTTCTCCAGAGCACACGAGTGCACCTCTCAGCCCCGTCCATCTTACACACATGCCCTGTTTCTCTGCTCCACTTTGCAGCTAAACTTAAAAGCACTCTCTGCTTTCTTCACTCTGGCCCCTCCGCTGTCCACCCTCTACTGTCGTGTGGTCTCTCAGGAACTGGGGCTCAGGTGACCTCCTTGGGCTTCCTACCCCACAGATCTTTTCCTCTTCCTGTTCTCTGAATGGCGGAGGCCCCTGGGCTCCTGGGTCTGCTTTCACTCCCTGACTGGTCCCCGAGGCCCAGGCTCATCCCGCCAACTGCTTGCTTGGCCTCTCCGCTTGGGTGTTCAACGGGCATCTCAAATGTGACTGGTCAAGACAGGATCTTTGCTCTCCTCCCAACTTACTCCCCGTCTTCTGCACTTAGTAACTGGTGTGCTCAACAGGCGTCAAAACCCTGGGATGCGCCCTAGATCCCCCTCTTTCTGTCACATGCCACATCCAGGCCACCAGCTTGTTCTGACAGCATTCACCCCTAAACATGTGCCTGCTTGGCCATCTTCACATCTTCACTGCTGCAGCTTGAGCCCAAGTTCCCATCATCTGTCCTCAACTGGCCTCTGTCCCCATAGACCACAATAGGTCTCTTTGCCTCTGTTCCTGTCCTTTCCAGCCCATTCAGCAACACAGAATAATCTAACTAAAATCGAGCCATTTAAAAAACCCCATCGGTTGTGTGCTATGGCAACAAGAATGGCCCACAAAGCCCCACCCTCCTCAGCACTCAGCCATACTGCCTTCTTTCCCGGGACCATGCCAAGCTCTCTGCCACCACAGGGCCTTTGCACATGCTGTGTGCTCTCCCTGGAAAGCACTCTCATCTCCTTCCTCTGCCTGTTTCCCATCGTTCAGGTCTCAGCTCAGAGAAACCCTCCTTGATTACTCTACTCAAGTAGTCCTAGTTCACTCATTTCTACTTTATCTTCATAGCTGGCAACCTCTGAAATTCTTACTTATTATTTCGCTTACTGTGTATTGTCTGTCTTCCCCCACTAAAATGAAAGTTCTGCAAGGACAGATACTTTCTAGTTGCTCCAATATCTCCAGGGCCCAGGCCAGATCTCGTCCGTAATTGTTATGTAGTAATGATAATCACTTTTATTTATCATATGTATCGAGTGCTCAGCATGCACCAGAAATTGTTCTGTATTAACTCACTTGACCTTCACAAGTTTCTGTGCTAGGTTCTAGTTTCCCATTTTACAGATGGGATGCGTACCCTGCTCGTGGTCACAGGGTGTACAGTGGCAACACCCAAATTTCAAAACCTGTCTGTGCACTACAGGTTACTTGCCCCACTCCACCTCTCACAGGCCTTGAGCTCCTCACTTCCTTCTCAAGGGTCTGGACGTGTGGTCCATCACCCTGCCCCTGCCTTAGCCCTGGCTCTTTCTCCACCCACCACCCCGAGGGCTGCTTCTACAGAGTGAGGGGCACCCAGGAGTTGAAGGCCACGTGATCTTGAGCAAGTTCTTAACCAGTCCTACCCTCTGCTTAGACTGGAGAGAAAGAACTGGGGCCGGGTGCGGTGGCTCACGCCTGTAATCCTAGCACTCTGTGGGGCTGAGGCGGGTGGATCGGTCAAGGTCAGGAGTTCGAGACCAGCCTGAGCAAGAGTGAGACCCCGTCTCTACTAAAAAATAGAAAGAAATAATCTGGACAACTAAAAATATATATATATAAAAAATTAGCTGGGCATGGTGGCACATACCTGTAGCCCCAGCTACTCGGGAGGCTGAGGCGGAAGGATCGCTTGAACCCAGGAGTTTGAGGTTGCTGTGAGCTAGGCTGATGCCATGGCACTCTAGCCCGGGCAACAGAGCAATACTCTGTCTCAAAAAAAAAAAAAAAGAATTGGGCCCTGTCTGCCTCGGGTTGAGCTGAGGATTAGATGACATAGGGAATGGGGAAGGGCTTGGGACAGTGGTGAGGGAGCAAAGGGCCACCTGTCTTCTCTGGCAGTCTTGACCACCGAGGGGCTTAGCCCAGTGAGTCCACAGCATTGCTCTGGAGCCCAGTCTAGGGACATCCAGGAGAACCAGGCAGTAGCGCAGGAAGGCTGAGCACAGGGGGACTTCGGTAGATTTCCTATTGTCTAGGTTCCTATTGTGCCCCAGACACTCCTATGGGCACCAGCTCCCCAGGAGAGGCCTATCCCTGCCTTGGATTCGAACCTCCTCCCCACGATTTTCTGTTGCAGCTCTTTGTTTCTTTTGTAGCTCTTATCGCAACTGGTAATCATTTTGTTTACTTATTTATTGAGTATCTCCCTCACTAGAATGGAAATCCATGAGGGCAGACACAGACTCTGTCTTGTACTTACTCTGTGGTATCCGCAGAAGCTCATCCCATGGTTGTTGAATGGATCAGTAACCACACCCAGCCCCACACTTGTGGGGATCTCCAGGACAGCAGCTCTAAAGGACTTAGAAGCCTCTTTTGCTGGGCTGAGAATGGTTTAGGAAGTTGTTTTCAATGTCTGGGACCGCTGTGAGTTAGTTCCAACTCAGCTGCAGCAATGCCTGGGTTATGTCCACAGTGCACCAGGGCAAGGAAAAGGAAAGCAACATTTGTTGAGTGTCCATGTGTATAAGAAATCCCTGCAGCTGCCAACAGTGACTGAACTTCCCGTGGATACAGGCTTGTGCTAAGTCCCTTATGTACATTATCTCGTTTAATTCTCATGCAAAGGCCTCGTACTCTGGGAATTATGCCCATTTTATAGACGTGAATATTGAGGTTCGTAGGGATTACATTATTTGCAGGATAGGAGAAAAACCGAGGTGCTGTCTGACATCCCACCCTCCAGGCTTCCTCAGAGTGACATCTGCCCAGTGGGAGGGTTGCCTGTGCTCTCACAGCAACCTCTGCATTGAAGAGAGTGAACTACTACTGGCTTTTTAAAAAATTAATATAGCATGTCTTTCTTTTCCCCCAAGCCTAAAATTATATTCATTGTGCCGGCTTTTAAAATAACCAAAAGAAGAAAAAGTAAAAATCATTTATAATCCCACCTCCCAGAGATAATCCCTGTTGGAATGTCTCTATTTTTTGTTTTGCATTGGATACATATACAACTTTACTAATTTAAAATCATATTATTCACTAACATCCTGTTTTATAATAATAATTGCTAACATTTACTGAGAACTCATTGTGTGCCAATAGATATTATTTTCCTGTGAACATTTTCCTACATCTTTAAAAACATCATTTTTAATGGCTGCAGACTACTCCACCCTCAGATGTTCCACGATGGATTCAATCCATCCTCTGGCTTTGGACATTTAGGTTGTTTTCTTGCCTTTTCCTTGGAGGGTGCAATTATCAACAGGGCTGAAGTGAGTGAGCATTCTAGCATGTTCCTTCACAAGTCGACATGCCTTTACATACATTTTTGTAAAAAACAGAAAAGACCTCCGGCAGAGCAGAAAGACAGCAGAGTGCGCGAGGGGTGCCCTGGGGCGGGGTATCTGCAGCTTGCCTGGGTGCGGTTACTCGGTGCCCCGAAATGTTGCCTGTCCTGGACGCCCCTCACCCGCAGCCCGGCCGGCGCCGAGAGCCACCGCAAGGAAGAGCAGGTGCCCGTCGTCCCGCCCCACCGCCCCACCGCCCCACACGCATGCGCGCGCCGCCCTGCGGGAGAAGGGGGGCAACCCCAGCGTCGGCGGCCCGCAACCAAGGGTGGCGGCTTCCTGGCCCGCAGCCCGCTGGGGCTTCCGGGGGCGCAGGAAGGTCCCTCCCCACCTGGGCCAGCCCTGCGCATCAGCCCTGTTGAGCCAAGATCGCCCAGACTTGCCTGCGGGGAGCGCGGTGCAGGGCCGCGATTCAGTTGCTGCCCGCACTCGATCATTTCTTAGCATCAATGTCTCAGGTGTAATTTCGATCGAAGGGCTCGGGACCCGTCTTGGTAAATTGGCCCCCAAAACATTGAGCGCTCCCAAACGCACGGATTAAGAGGGGCGCCTGGCCCGTGTGTAGGTGAGGGGCGGAGCTGTGCGTAGGGGCTCACCTTTACCTGCAGGCCTTCGGGGTGTCTCCGCGCAGTTTCCAGAGGAAGAACTTTTGGATGAAGCCACGTGTGGTGGTAGGAATGGACTTTTGGGTGGTCACCAGTGATACTGGCAGAGGATTTGGGGGCAACCTCCAGTAACCTTTGGACCTAGGAAAGTTATTTCATTGCCCTGAGCCTTGGTTTCCTCGCTTAGGCAAATGGGGCAATAATGGAGTTATTGTGAGAATTGCAGGCGATACTGTCGTTTTGATGGGTCTGTACGGGGCCGGGCTGGCCTAGAGTAGGAGCATAATATATGCTGTATATGCCAGTGGGAGGGTGAGGTGGGAGGTGGGGAAGGGTCTGCAACGGGCACAGATTTGGGATGTGCAGAAGGCCATCCTGCCCCCAGCCTCCTCCCAGGGTAGACTGAGGCTGTGAGGTCCTGCTGTTTGCTGTGCACTTTTCTCCATGTTAATCCTCAACACCGAGTTTCTGGGTTGATTCAGAGGAGGGGCCTTGACGACCCTCCCTTGGGTTTGAAGCCCTAAGGAACTCAGTTCTGGTAGGACCCCTCCCTGGAAGTAGGAGAGAGGTGGGTGTGAGAATAGGGGTGTTGCTCTCCCTGTCCCGGCTTGCTGAGAAGGGAGTTTCCTTCTCTTTTTGGCCAAGATCAAGGGGTGTTTCCTTTTCCTCTTGGCTAGGCTTGGCCAAGATCAAAGGCATTTTTGGCATGCTGGGGACAAGAGTGCTCACCCTTTTTGAGTGTGGGTGAGGTGTCAATAGGTCCCGAGAAGAAGCAGGCCTCCTGCCCTGGGCCGTATTCCACCATCTCAGAAGAAGCAGGCCTCCTGCCCTGGGCCGTATTCCACCATCTCCGTCCTAAGTCATATTGGTGGCCAGACCAGGTGCAAGGGTAGGGAGCGGGTTGCTGTCCCTGAGGGCCAGGCTTTGAGGCTACTGTGCCCAAACAGGCTTTTGGCCTCATTCCCTGTAGCTCCGAGGAGCCAGGAACCCCTGTACACCTGGACAAAGTTCAGCTGGGCTCCCCACACCTGGTGGTGTGTCCTTTTGTTAAGTATGGCGTATGAAAAGAGCACTGGACTCAGAGTCCAAGACCTCCACTTATTGGTTCTGTGACTGTCCACTTATTGAGCAGGTCACCTGACCTCTCTGAGCTTCAGTTTACTCACCGCAAAATGGGAACACGTTCTGCCTTCACCAAATTCTCCAAGAGTGGCTGTGGGAACCGTATGGGCAATGGCTATAGAAGCCCTTGGTCCACGGAGAGCCATCTCCAGAAGCCATTCTGCTTTCTCTAAGGGGCAGGGCTCCCCTGGATTCTGACTGCAAGGCCAGAGACTAATCAATGATTTCTCTCTCTCTCAGTATATGTTTTTATCTAATTACTCAAGTCACACATGCCCACTGAATTAAAAAAAAAAAGGCATAAAGGAGAAAATAAAAGTATTGAACACCTGGTGGTTACGTGAGTATATATTTTCATCAAAACTCATTTAACATAGGTACAGATTATTGTATGTAAGTATAGCTCAATGAAGTTTTTATTTAAAAATGTCTTTATTAAAAAAAATCCACCACTGTTGACATTTTAGAATATTTACCTTTGAGCTGGGTGCAGTGGAGTGCACCTACAGCCCCAGCTACTCAGGAGGCTGAGGTGGGAGGATCGATCGAGCCGAGTTCAAAGCCGTGTGCCACGATGGCATCTGTAAATAACCACTACACTCCAGCCTGGGTGACATAGCAGAACTCCATCTCTAAAAACAAATAAATAAAGGAAATGTATTTTTTTAAATCCTATATTTTTATTTTTATATAGTGTACATTCTATTATATATACATATGCAAATACGTGTTTGTGTATATATACATATAAGTGTATATGTATATAAATGTAACATATTTATATACAATGTAAATATGTGTGTATGGATGCATATATATACCTCTACATACACACATTTAGTTTTTAAATAAAAACGGACCATGATGTGCATGTTCTTTGTGAGCTGAGGCATCTACAGACATGGCTGGCCGTGTTCTCCGCCTTCAGGAGGCCTTACCCACCCTTCTTCATGGCACTGGGCAGTGCGCACTGGACCCCACAAGCATGCCAGGGTGCTTCTTGAATTGGAGTCACCCGGGAAGGGGAGGCGGCCTGCCCAAGAGCAGCACTCCCTGGACTTGGCCGGGCCTCTCCAGTCGGCATCTCTGGAAGGGCCTTCCAGGCCCTGGGACTCCCAGGCCGTGGTTGTACTGGGTCTGGGACAAGCCTGGGGAGAGGAGGCAACAGAGGAGAGACCTGGAAGCGGAATGTCCAGAGACTTGGGAGGGCCCAGGCAGGGAGGAGGGCCCTCTAGAAAGAGGGGACGGATGGCGGCGGCAGGGGCCAGGGTCATGACACGTGTCAGATGTGACACAGAACCCCGTCTGGCTGATATAAGGTGGCTTGGCAGAGCTTGGTAACTATGGAGGGTTGAGGGGTGGGAGGCAGAGATGCTTGGATTGATGTGGGGTTTATGAGACAGGGTCCCAAGAACTGGCATTTGGGTCTCTGTGTAGCTGGAGCCCGAACCAAGAGGGTCTGATAGGTGTCCCTGGTCTCCAGATCTGGCTGTGTAGGATGTACTGTCTATATCCAAAGGGCAGAGAGAGAGAGGACAGATCAAACGCTGGGTGGTAGAGCAGGGACTGTCCTCGTTCCCAGCATGAAGATGGGGCTGGCTGGCACCACGACAGAAACTTTCTGATCAGCTCATCCTCCACCATTGAACCCCAGGAGGTGAATCATGCTGTATTCATCATGGTGACGCGTTACGGAACCATGTGCTTTGCAAAAAGGAAATGGACGCTCTCAGGGAGTTTGGAAAGATGCCAGGATTGTTCACAGAATTGAACAGACCCTAGGAACTGGAACTAATACTCGATGCTTTCTCTCTCTTTCTCCTTACAGGTGGGGGAAAGATGGCCATTGACAGCCCTGAATTTACATGCGCCTGGTTTACAGCCTCAGTGGAATTTTCACAACAGCCTTATATCTGTTCCAGAGGAGGATTCTGATTGGTCCTGCTTAATCCGGTACCATCTCATTACGGGGTGCGCTGATTGGCCAGGCTAGAGGGATCTGGCAGACGGGTGGGAGGCAGCCTATTTCCAGAAGGAAATGGGATTGAAAGAGGCCGGTCAACTCAAAACAATAGCAGCCAGAGATCCTACACATGGTTGTCAGGATAGAGTAAAAAATTAAGAAGGCAGAGGCCCTACATCAAAGAGCACACGGTGTAGTCAGGGAGACAGACTTGTAAACAGCTGAGGTCAATAGAAAGTACTGGCGGCTGGCTATCCTCAGACTGCTCTGAGGCCACTCAGCTCTTGGAAAAATTAGAATACGAACATTGACATCCCTGCTCTGCAACTGATTAACTTACATCTACAAGACCGCAGTAGCTAGAGGACTCAGACCAAGGCATATGGATCTTAGTTATGGTAGGAATTCAGTGTGACAAAGCAGAAAAAGCAGACGGACCAGAGTTCAAATCCTAGCTCTTTGTGATAATCCACTCAAGCTTTTTAAAGACTCAGTTTGTAAAATGGGCACAATTAATAGCCTCCCTCTGGCAGGCATAGTGGCTTACACCTGTAATCCCAGCACTCTGGGAAGCTGAGGGCAGAGGATTACTTGAGGCCAGAAGTTCAAGACCAGTCTGGGCAACATAGCGAGACCCCCATCTCTACAAAAAAAATTTAAAAAATTAGCTGGACATGGTGGCACGCGCCTGTAGTCCTAGCTACTCTGGAGGCTGAGGCAGGAGGAGGAATTCAAGGCCGCAGTGAACCATGATTGTACCACTGTACTCCAACCTGGGCAGCAGAGTGAGACCCAGTCTTGAAAAAAAGAAAAACCCTCCTTTCTAGGGTTGCTTTGTTGTGAGGATTAAGATATGTATATCAGAGGATATATATGAGTCCTCAATAAATGAGATCCAATATTTTAATAGAGTACTAGTACCCATTACTAATGACCTATTACTATCACCTGTGAAATTGCTAGAATCCCAGCCCCAGCTCCCTCCCTACTTTTTTTTTTTTTTGGAGACAGGGTCTTACTCTGTTACCCCAGCTAGAGTGCAGTGGCATCATCATAGCTCACAGCAACCTCAAACTCCTGGGCTCAAGTGATGCTCCCGCCTCAGCCTCCCAAAGTGCTAGGATTACAGGTGTGAGCCACCATGCCCAGCCTCTGCTTCCCTCTTTTCTGAGGGAGCCTTGCTTTCCAGAAGTCACCCCAGATGCCTTCCCCTGGAGAGAAGTAAGGAATCCCAGCCCTGAAAGCCAGGTGGGACCTCCTTGGATGGGCAAGATATTTTGACGACCTACTTTGGGCTAGGTCCTTCCTGCCTTCCTGTGAGCCTGCGCCGTGGCAGCTGGTTTGGCTGCAAGGCCCAGAAGCCCCACTAAGCTGCTTAGGTCACGGGGGACTTGGAATAACGATCGGGGCATTTCATGGAACCCAGCGTAGGAGGCAGGGCGGGCGCCAGAGTAAGCAAGGTCTCCCAGACGGTGGCTCTCTCTGCCCTTCCTTCCCTTCCGGGGCTCAGTACACTCTGCCTCTGCCCTCCTGCTCGTCTGGGTCCTTCCCTCGCCTCTGCACTCCCATGTCCACATGGCCCCCTCATGGCTGACGCCAAAGGTCTCGTGTCTCAGCCTTCATAATCCTCAATCCCTACACTGGCACTGGCTGACTTGTTGCTGACTCCGCTCAAGTTTCTGGGACAGAGACTCTGGTTGCCCGGCTTGGCTCAGGGTCACCCGAGTTCAATGAGCTGTGAAGGGGAATGGCTCATGTGTCACTGAACCCTTCTAGCGGTGGGAGGAGAAAGGCCTGAGAGCCCTCGTTCCAGAAGCTCTCCTCGGCCACGCTCAAGTCCGTGCTGGATCTGTAGGCTGCCTCGTGTTCCAGCCTGACTCATGATATCTGGAGAATATTTGGTGACCTGTGAACACGATATGAAATTGAAGTTTTAGTGTTGTGTTAGTTTCCTGGGGCTGATGTAACAAAGTACTACAAATTGGGTGGCTTAAAACCACAGAAATGTGTTGCCTATTGCTTACAAGTCCAAAATCAAAGTCATGGCCATCTTCCCTCCGTGTCTGTGTCTTCATATGGTGCTCTCCTCATTGCGTGTGTCCACGTCTAAATTTCCCTCTTATGTGGACACTAGTCACAGGGGATTATGGCCTCTAACGACTGCATCTTAACATGATTACATCTGCAAAGACCCTGTTTCCAAGTAAGATCACATTCACAGAGACAGGACCTCACCCTATATTTTATTTTATTTTATCTTGTTTATTTTTTTTAGCTGTTGAAAAAATTCTTTATTGCTAAACAGGATATATTTTCAAATTGTAACACAATACTTATAGATAATGAAATACAAAAGGTCACTCAGGTGATTAAATAACATTTACAAACCACTGTCTTCAGAATTATAGTTTGATGAATTTTTTTCAAAGTATTACGGGAGTATAAATATTTTTGGTGATATAAATTGCTTTTATAGCACTTGAGACACAGTTATAAGTGTGCCCGTCACCCAGATAGTGTTCGTTGTACCTGATAGATAAGTTTTCACCGATCTCCTCCTCCCTCCTCCCCCCGCTTAATTTCCATTGAGATTTACTCCCCTCGATGCACATGTGTGCTCATCGGTTCGCTCCAGTTTAAGAGTGACTGACCCTATATTTTAGGGGGACACAATTTAACCCCTAACAAGTGTCCATAAATAAAATGCAATGGGGGCCGGGCGCGGTGGCTCACGCCTGTAATCCTAGCACTCTGGGAGGCCGAGGTGGGCGGATTGTTGGAGCTCAGGAGTTCGAAACCAGCCTGAGCAAGAGCGAGACCCCGTCTCTACTAAAAATAGAAAGAAATGAATCGGACAACTAAAAATATATAGAAAAAATTAGCCGGGCATGGTGGCGCATGCCTGTAGTCCCAGCTACTCAGGAGGCTGAGGCAGAAGGATTGCTTGAGCCCAGGAGTTTGAGGTTGCTGTGAGCTAGGATGACACCATGGCACTCACTCTAGCTGGGGCAACACAGTGAGACTCTGTCTCAAAAAATAAATAAATAAATAAAAATAAAAAATAATAATAAAAATGCAATCGGGACACAGTCACACTCATTCTATGGTAAATTGTGACTAAGACTATACACAAAATTTAAAATATTTACTATTTGGCCCTTTAGAGAAAAAGTTTGCCATCTCCTGCCTTAAAGGAACAGGTGGGAGGTCACAGGACAGAGAAGGCCAAGGGAGTCCTAGGCTAAGGGGACAGCAAGGCTAAACACGGTGCAGGTTAGGAATGCAGCTGGGGCCAGCGGTCCTGAAGCGCTCACAAACAAAGCATGTCATGAGCTGGAGATAAAATCCAAGGCATCTGCAGTTGGAACGCCCTCGGAAATGTGCCCTCGGTCTTTCTCCCTGCTATAGAGGACAGTGTGGGAACTGACACCCCTCTGCACACGCAGCCCAGGTGCATCCGGAAGGAGAGGCCTGGGAAGGAGCCCCTGCAGGTCCCACTGGAGAGAAACCATGTCCGTCAGACTCTTTTTCTGCAGGCGCCAGAGGGAGCCCAGCGAGCACCGTGTTATTTGCTCCTTTCCTATCTGTCTTGTTTGCCTCTGGCCATCCCAGGGGACTCGTTTTTGAGCCTGACCGTCCAACTCTAGAGACCAGGCCTCCCAGCTCCTTGTCATGTCTCCTGCCTGGTGGAGAGATGTCCCTTTTTGGTAGTAGCTGGGCTGTGAGTGGTTAGGAGGCTGTGAGAGACAGCATGGAGGGTTCCTCTTCTGCAGGGTGGTCAATTCACTGTGCTGCGGGCCTGGATGGTGGCTTGGCCTGAGTTTGGCAAAAGAGACCTCATAGTAACCCTGTGAGATAGACAGGGCAGGGGGAATAAGCCCCACTTGACTGTTGACAAACTGCAGCTCAAGGGATGTTCCTTGATTTGCCCAAGAAGGCACAGCAAGGCGCAGCCCCGCCGGGAAGGCACCCTGCCTCCCGCCGTCATGGACACAGTTCCCGCCTCTCTCCTCCCTGCCTCTTCTTGCTCGACCTTCCTCCGCTTTTAACTGATAACATAGCAACATTAAAGGGAAACATTTAAAAGAAAATCTCTCAAATCCCACCATCTTAACACATTTCTCTACATGCACACGTGTTCTTTAAAAAACAACTCCGATAAAATTGCAATTTACGATTGTGATAAAATTGTGTAGAACTAACACATGTATCAGTAAAACTGGGGGAATCTGAGTGGTAGGCAGATGACATCACCGTCGATGTAGTGCTGCTATAGTTCTGCAAGAAGTTATCATGGGGGGGACCTGGGCAGAGGTGAGGTCGCTCTATATTATTTCTTATAACTGCATGTGAATCTACAATTATCTACATAAATTTTCAATTAAAAGAAAACGCAATTCTGGAGGATGTATTAATCCCGTTTCATGTGAAACCATTTTTCATTAGGATTGCATTATAAACATACCCCCCACCCCCGCGTTTCTGCAGACCTTGCAGTAGTCGCTTAATGACTGCTCAGCATTCCATTCTGTGGGTGTAGAGTCTTTTACTCAGTGTTGCTCCTTTTCCCTGGCTTGTTAGGTTGTTTCCAACTTTCAGCTCCTGCCAATAATGCCGTAATGAAACCGATTATGCACAGGGCACTTTTATTCTTTTGAATCATTTCATAAGGAATGAACCATTCCCAGGCAGTGGGTTCCTGAGCACAAGGTTTTGGACCTTTATGACTGTATTATGTATTATTAATTTAGTATTAT
>RJWJ010029996.1:0-20239 GCA_004363605.1 Indri indri | reverse complement strand
TGGGAGAAATTGAACTATGACACAAATCTATAGCAGGCTATGAAATAGAATTTTCTTACTATGTCAAATTTTTGGCTGAGTCCTCTGAGCCAGAGGTCGTGGGTTTTAAGTGCCCACGTGTTCTCAAGAGGAGTCAGTCATGGCTCTCCAAGAATGACTAACACAGGGTCAAACTGGCACAGTGACTGTCACACATATCTTTGTAAGAGAAAAATAGAAATGCAAAGGGGACTGGTTGGAGAAAGAATTTATTTGAAGGGAGTTTGTAGGGAGCCCTATGCAACTTCACGATGCTTCTTCCTACCTCAACCAAGTAAAAGGCTCCACAAGGACAGCTCATAAAAAGTGGGGTTGTCTGCAGAAGGGAAGACTGACGTCTCCTTTCCTGGCTGGATATGTGCTGAGCTGTGGGAATCCATGGACCTCCCATGATGCTACCAGAGGAGAGTGGGAAGGAGACCAAAGGGCACTTTAATCTGTGTCCCCAGGAGTTGCAAGAGTTAAGTGAAGAAGGTGCAGGTTGGTGGGGAGGGGGCAGCTGGAGCAGCCTGCAATGGCAAGTCGGGGAGAGAGGACAGCAGCTGGAACACCTGTGTGTCCAGAGACTTTCCCTGGGCCAGGTGGACTCCATGGAGTGTCACTAGTCTCAAGTCATCCCCAAAAGCTCCTGCCTGATGGAGCAAGGGGACCCCAGGATGTACTGATGATGGTAGCCAAGGGGCACTGTGAGAGGTCAGTCAGAAAGCACACCCCTGTCAGGGATTGGGGCAGGGAGGAGGAGCCCTGGAAGTCTCCAGAGAAGCCACAAAGGTTCCCTGTGAGTGGGCAAGCCGGCACCTGGAGATGTACACGACAGTGGGCACTGAGCGAGTGACCAAGAGCGAGCTACACAAGCGATCTCTGGTCTCTCCTCCAACTTCTCTGATGCTCTGCCTTGTTGTCCCTGACTCGAAGGAGCTGGGGGTGGGGCTGGGCAGTAAGACAAGAAACAAGGAGAAAGAAAACATGCGCTAGCCCTGCCCTCTTCCTCATGGCTGGTTCCTGGTCCAGCAGTAGCCGGGAGTTGGAGGAGCTTTGACTTGGGTGGAAAAATGGAAGTCTGGGTTTAGATAAGACTGTTGCAATGGTCCAGAGTTAATAAAAAGCCTGAGATATTGTTCAAGGATGAAGAAAGGAGATTTGACAGAACATGCTTGAAGGCAGCTGTGAGAGAAGGTGGAAGCTATTTCCTGAGTGTACTTTCCAAGTCCCGCATGTTCAAAATGGCAACTGTGTTATATAGGATTGCGAAATGTTTACACATTGCTTACGCATACCAGTGCTGCAATAGAAGGGAGAAGGCTCCGATTGGCCCCAACATCATGAAACATTCCCGAAAGATAAAAAGTAGATGAGTTCATGCCCAAGGAGAATAAAATCACAGCTCCTCAGCTAGGACTAATGCAAAAGATCAGAGGAGCTTTGGAGTTGCTGCAGACCTAGAAGCAGAAGGGCACCTGGGGGTGACTGTTGATGAGTCTAGGGGGACCTGGTGGAAGCACAGGTCTCACCCGTCCTAACTAACTCCAGCACTGTGCAGAGCAGCGGGTGGCTGAGACGTCAGGGCCATGTCCTCTTCTGTTAGGTCCTTTCCACCTCTTGGCAGCAACTTCTCTCTACCTCCGCTGCCTCTTTCTCCTCTTCCTCTGAAAAAGCCTTCTATATATGGCACTCTTCCTAGAGATTTTTTGAAGTTTGGTCTTATTCCAAAATGTGTATATAAATATGTGGACTTTCCAGCATGCAGTCAGAAATTGTGGCCTTGACCTTGAAGTCACACCCCTTTCAGGCCATCATGGCTGATGGTCAGAAGCAGTCCTGGGCTGAGTGTGCTGAAGTCTCCGTCTCCTTCTCTGCCTGCTGAGTCTCCCTGGCCCTGCTCTCGCTGCTCATCCTCAGGCGTCAGGAAATGTAAGTTGGTTCTGCCTCTGTGATTCTGAGAGATTTGGCTGACTTTGCTCTGCAAGGAGGCATTCTTCTGCTGATGCGAAAGTTTTAATTATTTATAGTGAATATTAGAGCATACCAACTCCCAGGCAGTCCTCTCCTCAATAGAAATGTATTCCATAGAAGTAAGCTCCAGGAACACTGCATGTAGGTTCATTTCAGTTTTACAACTATGAATACTTTGTTTTCCAATAATTCACAATGGTCCTTGAGAAGCCATTATTTTAAGTAAATACTTACCTCAGATGTAATTGCCTATATTTTTGTTCTGTGTAACAAAGATATAGATGTATAGTGGACCACTTCTCATATGGTTTTCAAAAATTTTTATATATTTTAAAAATTTTTTTGTAAAATTTTTCGGGGTCTCACTATGTTGCTCAGGCTGGTCTCAAACTCCTGCCCTCAAGTGATCCTCCCACTTTGGCCTCCCAAAGTGCTGGGATTATAAGTGTGAGCCACCACATCAGGTCCATTAACTTTTATTAGGTATTTGCTCTCCGTCTCTTTCTCGCTCTCCCCTAGTGACTTTATTCACTCACAAGTTCAGAAAAGAGTACCAAATAATTTTATATTTCCATATAAATATGGTGCTGTCAGAAACAGTAAATTACCAATAGATAAGCCAGTCTCAACTCAATCTTTTTGTCTTCTAGAAGGCACATTATCCTATCAGGTATGAAAACATATCTGAAGATTTACTGGATTTGGTCCCATTCCAGTACAGTGGAGGCAGAATTCACAACTAACTTTGGAAAAGATGAAGAACCTTTGCAGAAATATGACCAAAGGGGCAAAGTGGTGCCCCAGGTCCTATAGACTAAAGCAGAAGCCTCAGGGTCCATCAGACCTGAGTCTCCTGGAACATGGGCCAGTTTCCAGCCTGCAAGAGGAAGTAAAGAGGCATCCAGAAGACCCTACACAATTACAGCCCAAGGAGAGAGTAAGGAAAGGTCTGAGCAGTGTGAGGGATGGGGGTACCTCCAGGGAAATGGTTTAGTCGCTGAAGAGTGAACTTGAATCCCCCAGTTCCTGAATTCACACAAGGACTCCATGAAACAGATAGAGAGCAATCTTCAAAAGCCAGAGCAATTGCTGGTTTGCATAATAATTTAGTGTTTTATTGAAATACTTGGGACACTGTTTTGGCAGTGGAGAGTGAGCATGTAAGAGGCAGAATGTACCACACACAATCTCCTGCCTTCTGACCCAGGTAAGCCCACACCGTGGTATTCTGGAGCGCTGCTCCTTCTTGCTTTGGGGGAAAAGGGCACATAGCAGGTCACGCCAGGCTCAGAGCCATGTTGAAACACCAAGTCAGGCAGTGGCCCCCCATCTTCTCCTTTCTATACCCTCTTTTGCATTTCTCCTGGTACTTCATGATAAAAGGAAGACACGAAGAAAACTTGGGGAGATGAGGAGGAAGTAACTCGGAGACCATACTCTGTGTCCTTGTCATCCTGCTCTAGAGTAAGCCTCCAAACGACCCAGATCACGTAGTCTGCCTGCCCCATGAGTACCTGATTAACATGCCACTGTATCAGCTCCGAAAGTGAAGAGGTAATTTGCACAAAATGTGCTATTACAAAGTGCTAATCATGCTAGAAGGCTCCAAGCCAATATTATCCCTGGAATCATTTCATAACAACTTGTTCCCAAAGACATCCAGGGACACAGAGAGCCCATAAGTAAAATTTTATTTTATTTTATTCTATTTATGTTTGACGCATTGAGTCAGTTTGTCGCCCAGGCTGCAGTACAGTGGTGCAATCATACCTCCCTGCAACCTCAAACTCCTCGGCTCGAGCCTCCCGCCAACACGCCCAGCTAACCTGCATAGAATTTCAGACTCAGTGCAGAGGTTCCCCCATGGACATTCTTCAATTGAGAACCTTCTCAGGATCCCTCAGCTCATAACTTATGGCCCACTCAGTGGACTGCTCTGGCACCACTTGGAAACCATAACTCTCAGGATAGCATCGTTGAGGTGCGGCGAGCCTGCCGAAATGGACATTTCTGTGAGCCCTGCAGAGTGGGTGGTGGGTTGGAAGGCCTTCAAGAACTCCAGGGAGGACGGTCTTATTTATCTCTGCACGCTGACAGGCATCTAGCCCAACCTCACTGAGGATTCCCTGGATCATGTGGTCTGCATTTCAGCGGGCTTAAGGAAGTGTTGATCTTGCAGCATCATTTGACTGGTTCTGCAGTTCTCATCTGTCCATAACTGCCATGTCTCACCAACGTGTTTCCCATAGTGGCTGCACCATTTTACAATCCCATCGGCAATGTATGAGGGCTCCAATTTCACTACATCCTCACTGACACTTCTTATGGTGTGACATTTTGATTGCAGCCATTTGACTGAGTATAAAATGATATTCCCTATAGGCATCTTTATGGACCCATCAGTAGCCTATGACGCAGCTAATCATTCCCTCCATCTTGAAATCCCTTCTTTACTTAGTTTCTTGGGCACCACATTTGCCTGTTTTTCTGAACTCTTCATCTCAGGTTCTTTTGCTGGTTTCTCATTTCAACAATCTCTAAATATCAGAGTGTCCCAGACCTCAGTCCTTAGACCTCTTCTCTTTTCTATCCTCTCTCCTTGGTGCTCTCATCCAATCTCTTGGTTTTAAATATCATCGTTATGGTGACATCTCCCAAATTTATGACTCCAGTTCTGATCATTTCTCTACTCAAAGTGCCCCAATGGCTCCCAACTCGCTCACATCACCCCCCTTCTTCTCTTCTTACTTTCCCCATCATGCACTCTTCTCCAGCAACGCTGGCCTCTATGCTGTTCCTGAAACATGTCAGGCATCCTTCTGCCTCAGGTCCTTTGCACTTACTGTGCCCTCATACAGGGCCAGAGACCCACATGCTCCCTCCCTCCCTCCTTTAGGGCTTTCCTTCAATGCCACCTTTTCAGTGAGGCCTTCTGAGACCTTCTCCTTCTCCTTCTGCCAGCATTGCCTATCCTTTCTCCTGCTTCATTGTTCTCCAAAGCACTTATCCCCACCAGTAAGACGCCATATATATTTTACTTGTTCGTTGCCTGTCTCTCCCACTAGAGTCCATGAGGGTGGGGTGTTTTGCCTGTTTCATTCTGTATTCTATTCACAGAACCTAGAACAGTATCTGGCTCATAGTGGCTGCTATGATAGCTCCTATATCTGGTTGTGCATCATTCATTCACTCAACAATATATATGAGCATATTGCATATGCATGAATGAATGATGCACAATTAGATATGGAGACCATTATTAGGGAGGACATTCAACCAACGGGAAGATAGGTAGTCTACTCTTGGGGCCAAAACTATGACATTGTGTGATGTGGAGAAAGGTATACTGAGTGCCTACTATGAGGATGGCACTGTGGAAGACAAAAGAAGCTATAGATTAGGCCCTGACCCCTCCAATCAATTCAATTTGACAAGCGAGCCTCTACAGAGGGTCTGACATTGTGTAAGCTGTTAGGATTTGAGGACATTTGGGACACAGAATAACTGCCTTCAATGAGTCTATCGGGAACGCAGGGAAGCAAATAAATAATTCTAATACAGGATTTATATATATATATAAAATTAGCCGGGGATGGTGGCACATGCCTGTAGTCCCAGCTACTCGGGAGGCTGAGGCAGGAGGATTGCTTGAGCCCAGGAATCTGAGGTTGCTGTGAGCTAGGCTGATGCCACAGCACTCTATCCCGGGCAACAGAGTGAGACCCTGTCTCCCCCCACACCCCAAAAAAACACAGCAGTTACAAGGCAGTGTGCCATTCATTCTGGAATGGGCTCATAGCAGCTTGAGAGAGCAATTGTTAAATTTTCAGGAATTTCAAGAGTTGATTAACATCATTTTGGTAGTTTGAACTTGGCTGTGGTGAGAGAATTTACAGAACAGAAATCACTGTACATGTATCAGGGCTTCCCTCCCTGCACTTGCCCAAGGAAGCTAAACATTTACCAGCACACCCCTGGGCACAGGACAGACTTACTGCCATGGTTTACATGATGGGCTGGTCATAGCAGCTGTCAGTTAGGAACAATATACCAAAGTGATGGAATCTGAGCTGGACCTTCATGGAGGACAAGACTTGTACATGCCAAAGTGAATGTACTGGGTGTAATAGTGTCTCCCCAAATTTATGTTAACCTGGAACCTCAGAATGTGACCTCATTTTGGAAACAGTCTTTGCAGATGTGACCAGTTAAGGTGAGGCCATATTGGATTAGGGTGGGCCCTAGATCCAATGACTGGTATCTTTATAAGAGAAAGGGGAGGGAAATTTGGATATAGAGACACCGAGGAGACCCAGGGAAGTGTGGCATATGAAGAGGGACACAGAAATTAGAGTCATGCAGCTACAAAGCCAAGAAATGCCAAGGATGTCTGTCAGCCATCAGAAACTGGGAAGCGGCACGGAAAGACTCTTCCCTACAGAATTCAGAGGGACCACAGCCCTACCGATGCCTAGATTTCAGACTTCTGGCTCCAGAACCATGAGAGAAGACATTTCTGTTGTTTTAAGCCACGAACTTTGTGGCAATTTGTTATCACAGCCCTGGAAAACTAACACAGAGCTGCATGATTAAGAACAAAGAGGTGGGAATGTATAAGAGAGGGATGTCTGAGGGGCAGGGAAGACTAAGAACCATTGCCATGTATTGAGGGCCTTTGTGAGCCTCCTCCATCCTAAGATGTGCTTCCTGTGTTGCAAACATCATTTCTGTTAATCCCTAAAATACTCCAGTAAGGCAAGGTTCATTATCCTCATTTTGAAGATCAGAACACCATAGTTCAGAGAAGTTAAGCA
Source organism: Indri indri (assembly GCA_004363605.1). Taxonomy (NCBI): domain Eukaryota; kingdom Metazoa; phylum Chordata; class Mammalia; order Primates; family Indriidae; genus Indri; species Indri indri. The sequence goes on along the minus strand of RJWJ010029996.1, from coordinate 13,433 downwards.
ACTTGCTCAAGTTCACACAGCTATCTCACACAGAACTGAGATTTAAGACAAACTTGTTGGGTTTTAATTAATGCTCACATTCCTTCCCCTGTGACACTCTGCCTGACTGATGTTCTCTCCCAGGAGGACAAGAACCATCTCAACAATCTCAAATGATGGAGACAGTGATGAGATATTAAAATCCTCAATATCTACATCAAGGAAGCAGGACAAGGAGACTTTAGGGCCCAAGTAGAATTCAATGTCTTTTGCATTGCGAAGGTCACCTTAACCTGGTTGAAAGATTCAGAAATCATTAAAGAATAAAATTTCAAATAATCGTAGACGTGCTAAGAAAAATGCTACAAGGGAACTGAGACCATTTATAAGGAGGGAAACTACCATCAAGTTCAGAAGAGATTTGAGCAGCTGATGTTTATGTTGAATAAAATCTCCCCCCCCCACCCCCGCCCAAAATGGTGCTTTTTATTTGACATGAAAGTCACACATCGTGGTTAAAGGAATGAAGATCTAGCTACTAGAAGAGCAGGCAATAATCAGACAACATTTTACATATTTGTACACATAAGACAAACTTTGACATACTTTTAGATTTTTCTTTTCTTTTTTCTTTTTTAAGTTTCTTCTTTTTTTTGTCCTTTTTTCTTTTTCTTTTCTTGATTTGTATTTTTAAAATTTTATTCCTTTTTTCAATTATTTTTGTATTTACATATTTTTTCTTTTCTTTTTTAAAAATTTTATTCTTTTAACTTTGACTTAAAAATAAAAGAAAGGGCCGGGCGCAGTGGCTCACGCCTGTAATCCTAGCACTCTGGGAGGCCGAGGTGGGCGGATTATTTGAGCTCAGGAGTTCGAAACCAGCCTGAGCAAGAGCGAGACCCAGTCTCTGCCAAAAATAGAAAGAAATTAATTGGACAGCTAAAAATACATATAGAACAAATTAGCTGGGCATGGTGGCGCATGCCTGTAGTCCCAGCTACTCGGGAGGCTGAGACAGTAGGATTGCTTGAGCCCAGGAGTTTGAGGTTGCTGTGAGCTAGGCTGACGCCACGGCACTCACCCCAGGCAAGAGAGTGAGACTCTGTCTCAAAAAAATAAAATAAAATAAAATAAAGGAAAGAATAAAAAGTTATAAAGGAAGAATCACATCAAAGAATTGTTGTTAGTATTGCAACTATATTTAGAACATATTTAATTGATTAAAAGCCAATGGCTTTGTCCCCTAGTAGATTCATGGAAAAAATGTTCTGGGTTATATAATATTAGGATTGCATTTGAATTTGTATATTGATAAGGGTAATCGACCAATTATCTAATAAAAGGGAGCATTCTTAGTACAGGTGCAGTGGTTGAATGGAGGCGCGGGGCAGGTTCTGATTTCATGAATTCCCTCCCTTACCTTGTTTACAAAAACATAGCCTACATATGGGTTACAATTTCTCATCTGATTGCTAAACTTACAAGTCAAATATTAATAATACTAACATTTTTGCCTGCTTGTTTATTTTTAAATAATTTTTTTAAAAATTCTGGTGGTTAGAATCTGTGAGTCTAACTCTCTGGGGTCCAAAGTCAGCTTAGCAACAGGACTTGGTTTCCATTAGGCCCATGCCTCCCTGTAGCACTCAATGTAGAGATCCTGAACTGGCAGCCTGAGGGCCAAGCGTGACCTTCAGATGGGTTATGTCTGGCTTGCACTGGTCGGTTGTTTTCAGCATTTGAATTTGAGTGCCTGTAGTTTAGGCCAGCGCTCTTGCTTGGCCACATTCTGTCTGCACCACTCCATATGGTCTTATATCCAGCCCAGTTCCCAGTTTATCACCAAAGTGGCCCTTGGAAGCATTTGTTTCTGTGGTCCTTGAAGGGAATGCTTTGGGCATTTTTCCCACACTGGCAGAAATGTTACCATTATCTTGATTAAACTTCTAATCCCCATGGGAAGTATATCCATTAGTCATACCGCAGGGTGAATGAAATCGTTCAGTAGGATTGCTTTTCTCTTCAAGTCTAAAGTCAGCCCAGAGGGAACTAGAGTTTTGCTGGTGGGGGGTGCGTATTCTTGAAGCTTGAATGATGTAGGGAAAGGACAAGCCGACCGGGACGAGGTAGAAAGGCTTTGGGAGGTCAGAGCGCAGGGGCAGGGCACAAGGAGTCCCCACTGACGAGCAGATGAGTAGTGCTCATAAGAAAAGTCCTTCCCGGCATTTCTTATATACTTTTCCAAATCCCAAATTCCAAGACAAATCAGCTGAGAAAATGGAAAAACAGGAAAAGGCATTACAATTCTCCTGCAAGAATTAAAGCTTAACAATGAACAGGGACACTACTGGTTTAAAGGGATCCATTGAGGGGCCTATCGAAAGGATGAACAGGAAATGCTGATACAGGAGTCAAAGGTCGAAGGCCAAAAGTCAAAGGTCAAGGCAAACATTTCAGGGAAGGAGGGGAGGAGCACTTGCAGAGAGTGTGTCATAGGTTGATCAGTCCGTCTTGCTTGTAGCTGATACCATGTTACAAGTGTGTGTTCCTGGCACTGTCCGTTGCTGACTGGGAGGCTTCCTTACAAATAAAATAAATATTAATAGCTTTATACTTTTCGTAGTGGACTTTATACAGGGCCTAAGAGTGGTGTTCCAAGAAATAAAAACTTTTGGAAACAAAGTGTCTATAAATTGGTGATTTTGAAATGTGATGTTTTCGTGTAATGCTGTTCATTTTGCTGGGTTAGATTGGAATATTTGGTTATTCCAAAACTACTTCACAATGCTTGTTGGCATTTTACAATGTTTGGATATTTGCTACAGGCTACAGTTCTTTGTAAATACTACTAAACAAACTATTTCTTCTTTATTAAAAAGTTAAAAAATTCACAACGAAGAGTAAAGAATTTCTGGTTTTTCATTTCCAGGTCCCAAATATTAATATTTGTTGAGAATTTGGAAACACCACAATGAATGAGGATATAAAAAGGTGAGTTAAGAGTCTGTTTTGAAACTTTGCCGAGGGCCAATCTTGTTCTTGGAGAAAAAATAATGGTCTCCAAGAGGCATGGATTTTCACAGTGAAGCAAAGTTATGCAGTAAATGTCACAGGCTGAAGAAGTCACTGGGATTTGCTTTGTTTGTCCTATCTCCCAGGTTCTCAATTTCATCTAGAAACATTTTACTTTTTTTCTTGGCTGACAAGTCAGCTCATGTACCAGAGCAGGCCGAGGTGACTGTGGCAACCTGAGCTGCTGTTTTGGTCATGGAATCAGATGTCTTTCACTACTCTGAGGCCTAAAGAGCCCAGGGTGAAATAGCAGGATCTGTGGCTTCCCATGTGTTCACTGCATGTTTTCCAGCTCAGACAAGTTCAGGTACAATAGGATGTTATCAAACCATATCAGGTTTGCTAAATGCAGTGACTGCTCTTTTGAGAAGGAATTATTCTTTATCGCCATGGTGATAAATGGTGAGACAAGTGTGTCTGCACCAGATGCCCTCTGGTCCTGGAAAGCTGGCAAGCAAAGAGAGGGCATGAATGCAATTCATCAGGCACGTGCTTAACTTCTCACGTCAATCCACATCAGAATGGAAGCCTCTGTGGTGGCTTATCAGAGCCCAGAAGCCAACAATATTGAGGTGTTTACTAGCAGGGACAAGGCCAGCAAAGAACTCATGCCCTTTACTTTAGGGAGTATAATTGACAATGGTTGGCCTCTGTTCTACTCACATTTTTTTTTAGTAACTTCTTTATTTTTTTGAGACAGAGTCTGGCCCTGTTGCCCAGGCTAGAATGCCATGGGATCAGTCTAGCTCACAACAACTTCAAACTCCTGAGCTCAAGCGATCCTCCCGCCTCGGCCTCCCAGAGTGCTAGGATTACAGGCGTGAGCCACCACACCTGGCCACATTTTTTTTTTTTTAACAAGGGAGAGGGTGAACACAGTCCCCCACTGTCACAAATTATGCAGTTCAGTTTCCCATGTTTGGGAAATTGCCGGGGTTAGCACATCTACGTGCAATGGATAAATCTTGCCCTGGGAAAACCACCTTCATGATCATAGTATTTCATCTGCCAGGTAAATATCTGTTCCATTCACATTTTGTGTGTGTGGCCAGAGGAGGGAGAATTAAAATTAAAATTTAATTTTAGCTTAAAAGGACCACTCATTCTGATGTAACAAACATGTTGAGGTGCTAATTAGATATATATGTAGATGTAGATGTAAAGTTTAGATCACATAGAGGTGGATGATGCAGGTGTTGAAGAAGATGATGTTGATGCAGTCGATGTAGATATTGGCTATGCTGCAGACATAGCTGCCAATGACATAGGTGTAAATGTACATGTAGATGATACAGATATAGACACAGGTGTAGACAAAGTAGCTGCAAACAAAGATGCAGATGTGCTTGGCATAGCTGTCAAATAGATGCAGTGATGAAGGTGATGGAGATTAGGGTTTCTCACTATTGACATTTTAGGCTGGATACGTCTTTGTCATCGGGGCCGTCCTGTGCACTGTAGGATATTTGCCCACTAGACGCCAAGGGCATTCCTTCCCCAACCCCAAGGCGTGACAATCAGAAATGATTCCGGATGTTGCCAAATGTCCCTGGCGTGCAAAGTTGCCCTGGTTGAGAACCACTGATGTAGATGCTGTAGATGGAAATGTTGATGTAGATATTGATGTAGATGTAAGCATAGGTATAAATGACGCAGGTAATAAAGATGAAAACGTAGCTGTAGATGGCAAAGATGTAAACAGATGTAGGTAAAGTATGTGTAAAGATAGAGGTAGATGATGAACTAGGATATAGCTAATAGACAAATGATATAGCTCTCCACATAAATGGAGATGGCATATTTGATATAGATAATGTAGATGTTATAAATGTAAATTTTATGATCTGGGCAGGAAAATACAGATGCTAATAATGCAGATGGCATTTCTCTGACTTCTCTTTTGGAGGAGTTTACAGACCATGGGTAAGCAGTGCCCTGCTAGGAATGGTTTAAGTATGGTGTTGCCTGAAAGCAGAGGAGATTCCCAAATGACCTATTAAGGTCCTTTTTTTTTTTTTTTTCTTGGTGGGACAGAGTCTTGCTATGTTGCCCAGGCTGGCGTGCAGTGGCTATTCACAGGCACAATCCCACTACTGACCAGCATGGGAGTTTGACCTGCTCTACTTCCCATGTGGGCTGTTCCGCCCCTCCTTAGGCAACCTGGTGGTCCCCCACTCCCGGGAGGTCACCATATTGATGCTGAAGTTAGGATACCCAATCAGCATAGCACACTACAGCCCAGAACTCCTGGGCTCAAACAATCCTCCTGCCTCAGCCTCCTGAGTAGCTGGGACTACGGGCGTGAGCCACCATGTCTGGCTAAGTTCCTTTTTGATAGAGCCACCTGCTCTTGAGATAGCTCAGTTTCTACTAAAGGCTGATACTCAGGTTGAAAAAAAGAAAAAAATGAATGATGAAAACCAGAAAGACATCAGACTTGATGGTATCCCTTCATTAATATAAGATCACATGGAAAACTTCCGATAGTCTTTAACTCATTCAAATCTTAGTAGGATGTTCATACCCCAGACAAAACTGAGCAAGTGTTTTTGCTTTTACCAACACCCCAGCCTTTCACAGACATCACCAAATTGCCAACTCACAGCTGGCTGACCCAGAGTTTTAAGCAAATGCTATTCGTAGTCCTGAAGGAACCCGATCTTTTCCCCCAGAGAAAAGAAATATTCTGTTCCCTCAGGATCGTGGTTCTCTGCCTACCCAAGACTCATCATGTTTAGAAACTTGTAAATCTCCCCAAAACATCAAAGCGAACAAGGACCTGCTGAAAGAGCGCTGGCTGTAACCTGCAGCGTTTCCAAACATTCAGGACATTTGCTGAATGGAAGGAAGTGGGAATCAGTCAGTCAGTGAGCATTTATTCAGTCATCCCAGGGCTGTGGTCAGAGTCTGTGGGCTGCTAATGAGTTACTAGGCAGGGCTGAAAGAAGATTAAACCACAGAGTGACCCTGTAACATAGGTGGAGAGTTAGTGAGCGGTAAATAGTGAAATACGTGATCTGTACCAATCAGAAATTTGGTTTTGGGGGTGGTGGAGGATGTGCACCTCTTAATTGATTTTGGGAAATTGTACGCTGGGCTTTCGATGAGTAGGGAACAGAGTTTTTCTACAAGTCTGGAGGCTGAGAGTGAACACAGTGTGTCAGACACTGTGGGTGCCCTGCCCACACCCTCTTGGGTCTTAGCATTTTGTGCACAGCGCCTGCCTTCCAACTGCCAGCATCTGTCTCTTTGCCTGAGGGCTCTGCCTGGTGGCCAGGGCCTGTTCGCCCTTGCACACAGCAGGCCAACGGTGCCGGAGAATCAGTGCCCTCCCAGTTGCAGCCTCCAACCAAAGACTGCTGGGAATTGGTGGTTCAGTACCCCGGCTGCCTCATTCCTCGTGTAGGATAACTCCGAGATGAGGCTGCAGGGGCCGACGGTGGTAACTTGCTTGATAATGCACCTCCTACTGGCTTCCTTCCCTCCCCTGTCTCAGGTCCCCACTCACCCACTCAAATAAACTACCTGCACTTGAATCTGTGCCTCAGAGTCCATTTCTGAGGGAAAACTGAACTGAGACACATAGGCAGTGGACAAATTCTCTGAAGGTCCTTCTGGCTCATTATTCTCCACCTTGTAATCCATCCAGGCAGTCAGAAAGCAGAGAAGGCAGGTCTGCCAAATACCCTTACCTCAGCCCAGAAAATTCAAGGGCATCTTTTCCAGTAACAAAGAAACTCTGTGCCTTTGGGAACAGCTGTCACAGTGTCAGCTCTGGCCTCATATTACTTAACCACACAACAACACCTCCCCTTACGGAATTTGAGAGCCATCAGAACTACACTGAAAGAACAGTGGCAGAATCCTAGCTGTCGCCTCAACGAATCTCCTAGTTCCAGTTCGCCTCTGCCCCGGTCTGATATGGAGCAGCGTAGAATACTCTTAAGTGCAAGTCTGACCGCTAATGGAATCCTTGCAGAAGAAGTCTCAATGCCGCTGGAAGCTAATGTGCTTACATTGAGCATCTGAATAAAAATCAAGTGGACAGATTGGTCTTTGGTTTTCCCCCAGAAATTGGGCCAGGAAGGAGACAATTAGTGAACTACCAAGCCTGAGGAAGAAACTGGTTCCCCTTCAACGAGGGTAAAGACTTTGCAAACCCCACACGTAGAACTGTGCCATTTGCCTGGAAGATGTAACGCATTTTGGGGGGTAATTGCAAATGCCTCCATATTTCACAGAAACAGAATAACTACTGTTGGCCATGTCTATATGCTAACAGAAGTTCAAGTGGAGAGATGGAAAGGTCATTTGCCGGCACGGGGTTACTTAGTGTCTTAATGGCCTTCCCTCTATGATGTGCATTATGAAGGGAAGTAGGATCCCTTCCTACTATAAAAAGGAGCCCAGACGGATGCCCTTTCCCCGTTCCCTGGCCAATAGAGGACAGTGATATCATCCACACTCAGCAAATCAAATGCTCACACCCAGGACTTTAATTTCGACTCAGGGACAGTTTAGAATTCCATAGCAGCAATGGCATCTGGCTCCTGTACCCAGCTGCAGTGATGCACACCCAGAGTGGCAGCAGGGCCAGAGTTAAGGACATCCTAACCAGACCATCCCTGGAGCATGACCTCAGCTGTATCCCTGCTGCCCAGCCTCCCTCATCTCCTGCCTGACTTCAAAACCTGGTTATCCATCCTTCTGGTCAATTCCGTTAGCCACCCACTATCCTTTTATTAAAGTGAGCCACAGTCCACATCTGTTGTGTGCAACCCAGAACTCTGACTGGCACAGAAATTGATACCCCATAGTACAGAGAGTCTCCTCTGCAGTCCAGAGACCTGGGCTCTTGAACAGGGGGCATCTAGATAGCTGTGGGGCATTTCTCTCTTTCCCTTTCAGGGACTTGCCTGCTTAGTTACTAAGGTTATTTTCCTGTTCTGCGATTCTACACGAAGTGCCAGCCAGTGAAATCTACTTGGGTTTCTGCATCCTTAGTGGGGAGGGGTATAGAAAACGATGTCATTGTGTCAAGGCCACAGATGGATCTGGTCCAAATCAAGTCACTTGACTGTTTCAAGTCACTATATGTGTGTATAGGTCCCCAAAGAAGTGAATGGACCTAGTAGACACTGCTTTGGCATGTCAGCAGGAAGAACCTCCATGGTTCATTTAATAACGTTCACAGATGTCCGCTCTGTGAATGGGCCCATTGGAGACAAAGAGAATCAGAGATGATAAGACAGAATGATGGGCACTTTTATGTATGCAGTAATCTAAGTAGTTTTGCAGGCCAGAAAGCAAGTCTGGGGAGTAGAAAATGTGGTTGTAACATGCATAGATCATACAGTTTTTTTTGTGGGGGAAGGAATCGTTTGTTTTTAAGCCTTCCCACAGTCACACAGCAAATGCAGGGAAAAAAAACCTTCGAAACATTATGGGTCAGGAAAACTTCTACAGTTAATGGGAAACCAATCTATGTGGAGGGTGGTTCGAAAGCAGCTTTTGAGGGAGAGGGAGACTACTATAGGTTGAAAGAGGCTTAAGATATGTCAACCAAATATAATAGTCAATCCTCGTTTGGATCCTGATTCAAACAAACCAAGTGTAAGAAGGCATTTTTGAGACAATTGGGGAAAACTGAACATGGACTAAATATTAGATGATGTTAAGGAATTATTGATGATTTTCTTGGTAGTATTAGTTGTATTCTGGTTGTTTGAAAAACGTCCCTATCTAATAGAGATACATGCTGAATTTACAGATGCAATAAAATAATGCCTTGGATTTAATTTAAAAGACTCTAGTGCATGGCTGGGCACAGTGGCTCACGCCTGTAATCCTAGCACTCTGGGAGGCCAAGGTGGGAGGATTGCTTGAGGCCAGGAATTTGAGACCAGCCTGAGCAAGAGAGAGATCCCATCTCTGCTAAAAATAGAAAAATTAGCCAGGTGTTGTGGTGCGCGGCTGTAGTCCCAGCTACTTAGGAGGCGGAGGCAGGAGGATCGCTTCAGCCCAGGAGTTTGAGGTTGCAGTGAGCTATGATGATGCGACTGCACTCTAGCCTGGGTGACAGAGTAAGACTCTGTCTCAGTAAATAAATAAATAAGACTCTACTGTGATACTACTCAAAGTGCAGTCTGGGGATCGGTTCTAGTTTCCAAATTGTGCGTTGTTGGCCTGTAATGGGTGTAGAAATTGATAGCAAGTGTTTAGAAATGGTTATAGTATTTTGGTATGGCCATAGCATCTAAGCAGTGACTAGCGGACTCTAACCAGGGTAGAGCCCAGTTTGGGTGTTGAACCTGCTTGGTGAGTTGTGTGTGACTTGGGCATGAGCTGTGTGTTGGTATTGGTTCATGGCAGATTAGAAATAAAAGAAAAGGGCCCTTTGCCACTGACAGCTTGAGAAGCAATGCTTTACCCGCCCCCACACACACAAAGCAATGTGATGCGGGAGACTGTTAAAGAGAATGGCAGAACGCTGATGGCTGTGGAAGCCAGGTCATCAACACATGGGGTTCATAATACAATTCCCTCTACTTTTGAAAATGTTTGAAAATCCACATTATTTGGTATATCCAAAAGTTTTAAAAATCAGCCTGTCAGTGGAGGAGACATTTTAAATGGATATAGTTATATCAAAACATACAGTATGGGCCGGGTGTGGTGGCTCACGCCTGTAATCCTAGCACTCTGGGAGGCCGAGGAGGGAGGATAATTTGAGCTCAGGAATTCGAGGCCAGCCTGAGCAAGAGCAAGACCCCCGTCTCTACTAAAAAACATAGAAAGAAATTAGCTGGAAAACTAAACATATATATAAAATATTAGCCTGGCATGGTGGCACGCGCCTGTAGTCCCAGCTACTCGGGGAGGAGGCCGAGGCAGGAGGATCGCTTGAGTCCAAGAGTTTGCGGTTGCTGTGAGCTAGGCTGACGCCACGGCACTCTAGCCCAGGCAACACAGGAAGACTCTGTCTCAAAAAAAAAAAACCAAAAAACAAAAGCCATACAGTATGCGTGTGTGTGTTTCAAACAACATAGAAATGACACACAATACATAGCTCACATAAGGATTATATGAAATGAGTCAAATAAAACGTTGTTTTACAAAAGAAGTCTTAGGTAAGCAAACAAGGTAATTTGCTGGATCATGAGCTTGGTGAGCTGTTATTATATAATAAACTCTGATTGTATAATAAAGTCCTTAAGGCCATGAATCCAGTGAGATTCCACTTCTGTGTCTCCATAGCACTCAACCCAGGGTACTGCGGAGTAAATTGTGCTTGATAAACATTGGTTGATGATAAACTAAACTCAGGAAATGAATTGTTATGGACAGCAGTTTAATTCTTCATGCAATAACTCCACACTGCGCAGTTGGAAAATTGATTTCCCGAATCCACCCTCTTAGAGATTTGGCAAAGAATGTTTAAGCCTAAGGGGGACTTGGAGCTTTGTTATGTCCTCATTTTGTGGACACGGAAACGAGATCCGAGGGAGTTATGTGAGCCTCACTGGATGTCCTGCTTGTTAATGGCACTGCTGTTGTCTCTCATGCCTGCAGTTGGGCTCTTCCTTCTGCCATGATGTCTCTCAGGAGGTACAAACCCGTATCCCACTCTGGCCCTTTGCTTTTGGTTTTAAAATTATATAGTTTCGGTTGCAGGAAAGGGAAGGAAATTGTCAAGCTGGCTCCACTAGGAGGCTGAACAGGAGATGTAAATACGTAACGAATTCATGTCTTGGTCAATATTTACCCAGCACTGGTCCATGCCTGGCCAGGGTAGTATAAGCTTTCTGGCCTTCAGGAACTTTCTGTCTATTCAGGGAAGGAAGATGTACACATTTGAACAGTGAAAGGACGGTCCTGCTGTGTAGGATTAAAAATGCAAATGAGTAGTTGGGCAGAGCCATGGGGGCTGGAGAAGGGATGGAATGTTTTGGAGGGTGAGGTCTGAGGAATGTGCAGAGAACACCCAGGTTAGATCAGTGTGGACCTGGGGTTGTGCTTCATCCTGGCAGCATGAAGGACCTTTCTGTGGGGGATGGATGGAATCCCCTTGGCGATCAGGGAGATCAATGTGGTAGCCACAGTGTATGGAAGAGGCTGGAAGGGGGAGAACTGGCAGCAGGGAGAACCCTGAGGAGTTCCTGAAGGAGATGAAAATGACAAACTACACAGGTGGTGGCAGTGGGGAGGAAAAGAAAAGGCAGATGTAAGAGCTTTGTTTTTTTAAGGAAAAAAACACTCATGCCAAGTCCTGTTCTAAACGCTATATAGACGCTCCTCGATTTAAGGTGGGCTTACATCCTGAAAAACCCATTGTAAATTGAAAATATTGTTAAGTCAAAAACGAAAGGGAAGGAAAGCCATGGTGAGCAAAGGCTGTCTTGTTATGCAGATGAAGTCCCTGAGGTAGCAGTCCTCAGGAAGAACAGATGGCAGCCTGCCATCAGACCTTTAAAAGTGTCAGACCTTTAGTCTCTTTTCCTGTGAGTTACTCTTTCCTAGATATGGATAAGGGGACCTCAGGGAAAGCCTCTGCCTAGATCTCCTGTTTGTTACTAACATAGATAGCTGTAAATTTCTTTTCCAAAAGGATAGCTTTTCAGAGCTATTCCTATCTGCAGCTCCTCTGAATAACCAACTCGAAATATGCCAAAGAAGCATATTTTGAGGAGGCCTATCTTAGTTTCCATACCACTGTAGCTAATTTAAGCAGAAAGGGATTTGCTAGAAATGCACCAGAATGTTGAAAGGGCGAGAGGAATAAGCTATAGGCTGGGATTCCAGCAACAACTCCCCAAGTTACACCACAGCACTAGAATGACAAGGGAGATAGGGTTGCCCCTGACTCCCATGCTGGGCTTCCTTAGCTTTGGTCAGGAAACCACTCCCCTCACCTTCACTAAGCCCTGAATCACATGGCCTCTGCCACCGTTAAGAAGTGGTCACCACCCCTGATAACCCCAGAAATATGCTGCTTTCAATTTCCCTAGCCCCAACAAATGGATGCCCCAATGCCCTGCCTATTTCTTCACAGGTCGCTTCTGAGTCTCACACTTGTGCGCAGCTGCTGGAACCCAAGTCCTGTGTCTGCAGGACAATGGCAAGGGAAGCGGGGACAGGTGTGATTTCCAAGGCTGGGAAATATCTAAATGTGGAAAGGTATTCAAAAGTATTTGGGCAGATGCAAGTGATAGATGTCCATGAAGAGATACGGTTGGAAAATCCTCTCATCCTTTGTAGTAGGTCATTTTAGAAATGGCGCCCCAATGAATCATGGCTCCTTGTGTTCATGCCCTTATGTGGTCCTTTCCCATAATGCCACTGAGCATGGCCATGTGACTTGCACTAACCAATAGGCCATCAGCAAATGTGATGCTAGCAGAGGTTTGAAGAGTGCTTGTGCAGTGGGATGTGCCCTCCGGGAACTTTACCTCCATGTAATGCCCCAGCCACCAGCCAGCCCCAACTGCCAGACATGCAAGTGAAGCCATCTTAGAGCACTCAGCACGAGTTGATCTGCTAGATGACTGAAATTGCATGAGTGACCCCAACTGCTCAGTTGAGCCTGGCCCAAGTTGTTGACCCTCAAAAATTTTTAACTTTGCTTTTGTTTTGAGGTCATTGTAGATTCGTGTGCAGTTGTAAGAAATAACAAATCCTGTATATCCTTTACATGGTTTCCCTCAATGATATCATTATGCAAAACTATAGTATAATATCACAACCAGTATATTACCATTGATACAAACAGATCTTGTTCAGATTTCTCCATTTTGACTCGTACTCATTTGTGTACATTTGGTTCTACGCAATTTTGTCACATGTGCAAGTTCATGTATCCGCTACCATACAGAACAGTGATATTGGTGATTTGTACAGTTTATTGATTTTATTGATATTTTTAAAGAATCAGCTTTTGGTTTCATTGATTTTTCTATATTGTTTTCTTGTTCTTAGTTTTATTGACTTCTGCTCTTATTTTTATTATTTCCTACTTTCTGCTTACTTCGGACTTATTTTGCTCTTCTTTTTCCAATTTCTTGAAGTAGGAACTTAAATTTGGATTTGCTTTCCTTATTTAATGCTATAAATTTCCCACTCAGCACTGCTTTAGCTGCACCCTACTTTGGTGTTGTATTTTTTCATTTTCATTCATTTCTATGTGTCTCTCTACCCTTGAGACTTCTCCTTTGACCCACAGGTTTAGAATTTTGTTGTTTACTTTGCTTAAAGGTATGCTGTTTAATTTCCAAGTGTTTGAAGATATTCCTGGTGCCTTCTGTTATTGATTTCTAGTTTGATTCCCTTATGGTTGAAGAAAGTATTCTGTATGATTCTGATTCTTTTACATTTATTGATGTTTG
>RJWJ010029995.1:0-19606 GCA_004363605.1 Indri indri | reverse complement strand
ATAGAGGGAAGTAAATCTCAAAGAAAATCAAGGAGGGCGTAGTGGAGAGAAGGTGATGGGTAAAAACCCACTTAATGGGTGCAGTGAACACCTTCTGGGTGATGGGCACACTTTTAACCCTGACTCGAGCATTACAAAAGCAATCCATGTAATGAAAAATATTTGTACCCCCATAATACTTTGAAATAAAAAAAATTAAAAAAGAATATAAAGTATTTGACAGTAAAAAGTAATGAATTTCTCATTTATGGAACAACACAAAAGAATTCTAAAATATTCTCAGTCAAGATGCCAGATTCTAAAGGGTGCACATTGTAGGAATCCATTTATGTGAAGTCTTATGACAGGGAAAAAATTGTCTGTGGTGAAAAATCAAGAATAGTAGTTGCCTGGGGTGGCAGAGATTAGTGTGGCTTGACTGGGTAAGGGCATGAAATAACTTTTTGGGAATCATTAGAGCTTCTGAGTTTTGATAGGAGTAGGATTTTGGGTTATACTTATAAAAACATCAGTCAAAACCCATAAAATGGAACATTTTGTGCATTTCATTCTAAGTAGTTTTACTTAAGGAAAACATAAACAAATATGAACTCTATGTAATGACATGCCAGTTGAATTATGCAGGGGTTGTGTTTTTTAATTAAAAAATATGATGGATTGAGTTATAGATAAATACATGATAAAGGACATATAATAAAATGTTAATCGTATAGCCCAAGTAGATGATAAATATGTTTGTTGAAAAATTCTTTACAAAAACATGCAATATAAAGACTTTAAGATAAAAAAATAATGGAGATGTCTAGAACTCTCAAAAATGCTTATTTTTGATTGCTGGTCTTCATACACATAGATAGATGTATACAAACGCTCATATATACAAACACAGACCTGTGTGTATATATGTGTGTGAATCATTTCATGTTCTTGCTGAATTTTTCCCCATTGAGCATATTGTACTTTTGAGATTAAATACAAATCTATGTAAAGACAAATGAGGCCAAACAAAACAGAATTACTAAAACATCTTAATTACCCTTTTACACAAGATAATTTTCTACAAAATTCAGCTCTGCATATTTTATTGGAATTCATATTCTGTTTAATTGAGACTCCACAGAGAACTCTACATTATAAAATATACTTCAGTTTTTAACAAAATTTGGAAGAGTAAATTCAGAATCTTACATAGCACATACAAATTTTCTATACAAAGAATCTTGAAACCTACAGGTAGTCACTTACATTTGTGGGAGTTGCCATAATTCTGTTATGTTTTTAAATAAGTTTGAGTTTTTAACTTAGATTACTGTTGAGGCCACTCTTTAATCAATATAAACTGAAAAATGGTGGGAGAAATAAAAATTGAATACATTTGCATAACTGTCTATCCCTCTATACATCTATCATCTTTAAATGATTGCAGTGATTCTTTTCAGCGAGCATCCCATTTTGACGTTTAATTTTAAGTAGACCATTGTTAAAGTCATTTGTTTCTGTAAGGTGAAATACTAAGGCTGAGAGATTTAAGATGGAGAGCAGGTAGCGCTGTGCCCAATGTCCTGTAGTCAAACTTTTTACCTTCCTTAGAAACCAAATCCCCCAAATAAAGCACTCAAGTTTGACTGTGACACTTCATGTAAGAAAAGGCATAAGCCTGATACTCACAAATATGCAGCTTTTCCTTCTTCTAGTTCTTTACTTTTGCCACTGGAGCCACTTTTCTTTCCACACATTCTCCTGGTGATGCACATCAATAACCCGCATTGCCGAATGAAAAAGCAGCTGACGTCTGTTACCACTAGGATTAGCAGAAGTGCAGCAACTCCAAGGCCAATGACTGCTCCAAGCCCAAGACCATTAAAAAGTGTGTCTTAAAACATAAAAAAAAAAAAAAATTATGAAACCCCAAATTAGAAAATATTAAATGATTATATTAAAAATAAATCTTATCCAAGAAATATTCACCTAAAGCAATAAGAAATAAGTGATAGTAACTGGCAGACTTCCAATCTCATGATTGTTGAGACCTACTCTCTGGTTTTCAAACAATATTTTAACCAACTGATCTATTAATTATTTGAATATTTTCTCAAACTTTCTCTTTAAAAAAAGTCTAAGTAACTCTTATTTTCAATATATTTCTTGATTCTCTGTGGGGAAGATAATGAATATTCTCATATCTCTAAGTGTACTTTTTTGGAAAGTCACAGCCATTAATAGTTCATCACAATGTTAAAAAGAAATTTTAGTCAAAATTCCAGTAAGAGAGGTGTTAAATAAATGTCCCATATGGAATTATTTTAGTTTTAAGACTTAAACTTGCAAATGGATGATTCCAAGTGCCTTACTTTGACAGAGATTGCATTTTAAAATTCCTTTCTATAAATATTTTAAAAATCACCATCTTGGACTAAATGGTTCACTTTTCTCTAGTTAATATTTTGACAAATAGATTGGAGACAAATTTTTACAGAGTTATGGTACTGAGAACCCTTTGTTAGGTACTATCATGAGAAGGTAGGGGAAGTTGGGAGCCAATTTTCCTTGGCATGCAGTTGCAGGAAATCTCCAAAGACATGCAGACACTACCCACCAAAGTGGTGAGTGGGAATAAGATGGAATATGCTGATTGATAAATTAGAAATGGCAAGAGGGCACTTAGTAATAACAATCAATCAGTCGATACATGTCTGTAGTTTAACATGAGGACAGACTACACAACTGTAACCCTATAGATAAAAAAAATAAGGACAATGGAAAGAAATAAATTGAACTGGTTATACTGTGTTATCTAGAGAAGAAAGGAAAATAACATAATTTCACAGACATTCAAAATTATTCTCAACGCATATGTTAAGAATTTGCTTACATAACATTATAAAGTTATAATTATTCTTTTTAATGATAAAATACATTTATTATTCAGCATAATAATGGAATATTCTCTATGTAACTGATGTGGAACACAAGTGACAGACACATGTACAGATATACATTTGGTTTTTGAGAAAAACACTTTTGAAAAATATGCATACGTAAAGCAAAGTTTTCCTAAGTCATATTTTTAAACTTAGGCTTAATGTTTTAATAATGACTTAAAGAAATACTGATTCAAAGCAATCAGCTCTCATCTTAAATCTACCACTAGCAGGTCGACCTTGAACAAGTCAGACCTGCCTGAATTTTTATTGTTCTGTAGAACAACTGAGTCTCATGTCTGCATTTATTTTCTTTCTCCAGGAAACAGATATAAGTTATTTACATTTCTTAACACTCTTGGAACTTGCAGCTAGACTATGAAAAATCATGCTGTTGGTGACATAGTAGCCTGGCTTTTTACCCAGTCAGCATTGTGGTTCACCTGTGCTAGAACATAAATGTACTTCTACAGTGTCTCCCTGATGTGGCAAATGAGAATTCCTTAAGCTCTGAATCAACGAATTTAGAACTTGCATTTCCAAGCAAAGAATAATTTTTATTACAATTCTTTTGTTTCGGATAAAGAAAACCAGGTAATAAACACACAGTGTGAGATGAAAAATAATTTTTTCATGTCATTTTCAGAATCTCCTTCCTCTACTAAATTTTAATATGCTACTTAGATGGTGATAGTTTAAGAAAATTGTTTAATGTCCAGAGAAATTATTGATTTTCCACAAGGCTATTGTCTTATCACATGAACCCACGTTAAGGAATGACTAGAGAAAGAATAGTATTTTTCAGCCATGGGGATTTAGTATCTTCATTTTTCCTTTTGCAGAATCCCAATAAACACATGGACAGCAAGATTCTAATGATTATTTACCAGTTTTGCAAAGGTATATCTCTATGAATGATGTAAAAAAAGAAATAGTGCCTCATGCTATAAAAATAATATATCAAGCAAATTAGGATTTGTGTTATCAATTTAAAAATAAATCATTGTATATATTTTCTTCCATTGTCTATTTAGAAATATAAATGATCCTCTTCTGAATCTATTATTACAATGTAATGAAGACAAATTACGTATGGAACAACACTGATTATATGTAAAACTACAATATTTTCTTCAAAATTCAGGTGTAATGATTTTAGATATGCTGCACAAGCTTCGACAACCAAAGCTCAGAAAAACAGAGTGGAAACATACCTACATAATTGGGCTTTATCTTCTGTGGATACACTCACTGACTTAATGATCCTGTGGTTTGAACTTGTCACTCCTCTCCTGCTTCATTTAGGTTACGCTCACATGTAGACATAATTGTAGGCAATAAATCCTACAGATCGGTGATAATGTATCTGGCTCATTATACAAATTCCCATTTACCTTTCCTAAGGGTAAAGAATCTTGCTTTGTACTTAAATGTACTGCATCGGGAGTCAGAAAATCCTACTTTCATCACTTACTGTTGTATGTCCTTGGAGTGAGCCATCTAATTTCTCTAAGAGTGAGATTCCTCTTTATTAAAACAGGGACAGTTATGATAACAACTGCAAGCTAGGGCACTGGGTTGCTGAGAAGATTGTTGAGTATATGGTAAAGTATTAATACTTAGCACCCCTAGCACTTAACTGCCCAGTACAAAGTAAAAATCTAATAAGTATTGATGATTATCATTATTTTACTATGACAAAATTCTAGAGAAACAATGTTTTGTAAAAAACAACAGATCATCCAAAATTAAATGTTAAACGATTCTGTAAACATATCTCTTCATCAGCAATCTGAGGTGGGAGGGTTTCTTTTATTAAGTAATGATTATTCTCTTGAGAATACAATCACTTTTTAAAAACATTTTTTAAAAAATTATTTATTTCAGGATATTATGGGGGTACAAACATTTTGATTACATGTTATGACTTTGCCACACCCAAACCATGATTTGAGACACGCCTTCCCCACCTACAACGCTCAGCGTGTCCATTAGTCATGAATTTACCCACCCCCAACCCCCTAATCCCTGAAGAATAATACCATTTGATCCAGCAATAGCACTATTAGGCATCTACCCAAAAGAACAAAAGACATTCTATAATAAAGACGTCTGCACCCGAATGTTTATGGCAGCACGATTCAATATAATCACTTTATAAAAAAATGATTCATGTTTAGCTTGTTAGCTTTTAAATGATAAATATTTGATTCATGACCTTTTTAGCATTAAACCAGTATTTTGATCTGCTTCATTTCCATTTTCAGAAAAAGCTCCTAGAGAAATTATATTTGTAAAGCATCTATAGTGAAATATAGATGCTAAAATAGCCATTACTTTTTCTAGATAAAATAAAATGAAACCTTTTAAACTTATGATTAAAATTTTTGAAGGTTGCTTAAAGTTATTTTTATGAGAAAGTAAATATATTTTTGTCATTGCAGAAGATAGGAGTGCATATCACATAGGCTTATATTATAAATATTTAATTAAGTTGTCTTTTGAAAGTTATGTTTTATATATATAAATTTAAGATTAAGAATGGATTTAAGTATTTACACTTTCTCATATCCCACGAGGTTAGGCTACAATAACTATGAAAGCTCAATCTTCTAATGTTTGTATTATTATTTCTGCCGCAAGTTTACTTCAGTATAAAGTTTATTTCTACTTTGTATTTTTCAAAACTAAAACCATACATACATATAAAATAAAATCATTGGGATTTGGGTACTAGCAACAATTTTCTCAATAATGTATAGAAAATCCCTTCTTTATAAGTTCATTATGGTTACTTATTTAACAAATTGAAGCTGAGCATACATAATTATTTAAAGGATTTCAAATTCATTTTTTTCTTTTTTACCTTTCCTGAATACTTACACATATATTTTACGTGGCAATTTTTATGACAAATCCATTATGTGGGAAAACTAAATTATGAGATCTACTTTACAGATGAGAAACTGATGTTCAGAGAGGTCATTGACCAAAGTCATACAATAACCCTTAAAATTAGACCTGCACAAATGAAGCACTACTTAACTCCAGGTTTTATAGTTTTTATACCTGTGCTAGAGCCAACATTTTACATTGTATATTCACAATCAAATAATGAAAAGATAAAGATAAAATATAATATAATATAATAAATACATCGTAAATATATTATTCTTATAGGAAAATTCCAAAAGTCATTTACCTTTACTATTAGTGAAGCTATATAAATGAGGTACAACAATGTAAATTATTTATCTAACTTGTATACCTGCTTTAAGCTTTCTCTTTAGTGATCATTTTGAATTATTCTTATGAAAAATTGGGTTTATATTAGAATTGAATAAGAATAAATAATTTAGGAAGCCAAAAAGTTTACTTCTATCATTGGTTCATATTTTAATATTGAAAGCAAATATGAGAATCAGACTGAGTTTCTATAACCCTCCCGTTCAACTGCATTTCTTCCAACCCCATGAAAATTGGAAATTGGCTTACTAAGTCTATTTCCCTAGATCTTTATGTAAATGAATTCTAATTTTCATAAAAACCTAAGATCAAAGTATTAAAATAAGAAAATCTGAGTTCAATTTAAATCTCTTACATGCAGCAGTTGTCCCTTATACAAAGTTTCACTTTGTGCAATTTCAGTTACCCACAGTCAGCTGCAGTCTGAAAATATTAAATGAAAAATTCCAGAAAGAAACAATTCATAAACTTTAAACTGCATGCCATAATCATCAGCCTAATGAAATCTTGTGCCCTCTTGCTGTGTCCCACTCAGGACATGAATCTTCCTTTTGTACAGTGTTGTCCACACTTTCTATCCTACCTGCCCCATTAGTCACTTAGGACTGTCTCTGTTATCAGATTGACTGTCACAGTCTGGCAGTGCTTGTGTTCAAGTAACCCTTATTTTACCTAACAATGGCCCCAAAGTGTAATCACGGTGGTGCTGGAATATTATTATAATTTTCTCATTTTAGCATTAGTTATTATTGTTAATCTCTTACTGTGCCTAATTTGTAAAGTAAACTTTTTCATAGGCATGTATGTATAGGAAAAAATAGTATATACAGGGTTCAGTACTGTCTATGATTTCAGGCATCCACTGGGGGTCTTGGCACACATCCCCTTTGGATGGGGTGGACTACCATAAATGTTTTTCATGTTTCTGTTGCAGAAATTAAGTCACTACCATAATACTGAAATAATTTTCCGTGAAATTTGATATATTTGATAATAGTTTTTCAAAAACTAATATACTAGTAGATTCATAAAACCAGCCTTGCTTTTTATGCCTTGAATAATAAATAGTTTAATATTTTAACTCTTTTTTGATGTGTACATATTATCTTCTCCAAGTACATTGAAAATTAATTTCAAAACTTGGAAAGGTACAATAAAGATATGGAGAAAAAATTCAAAGGGATATAAAATGGAGATTGATCGTTGCTTCCAGAATTTTCATAAGAAATATTGCTGGAAGCAGTTAGCAAGTAAGTTAAATATATGAAAGGTAAAGAGAAGATATTAAAACAATGGTCCCCAACCTTTTTGGCACCAGAGACCGGTTTCATGAAAGATAATTTTTCCAGGGACCTGGGGAGGGGTGGGGTTTGGATGGTTTGGGGATGATTCAAGTGCATTATATTTATTGTGCAAACATCTCAGCTAATGAAATATGTATTTGCAGCCACTCCCCAGCACTAGCATCACCACCTCAGCTCTACCTCAAATCATCAGGCATTAGATTATCATAAGGAGTATGAAAACTAGATCCCTCACATGTGCAGTTTACAGTAGGGTTTGCACTCCTGTAAGAATCTAATGCCTCCTCTGATCTGATAGGAGGTGGAGCTTATGTGGTGATAGGAGGCATGGAGAGTGGCTGTAAACACAGATGAAGCTTCCCTCACATGCCCTCTGCTCACCTCCGGCTGCGCAACCCTGCTGTGCAGCCCAGTTCCTAACAGGCCACTGACTGGCAGTACCAGTCCACGGCCTCGAGGTGGGAACAATAGAGTTAAAAAACCCTGTTTGGTGTTCAGCATGACATTACTATATACGAATATCTTCCCACATTAGAGGTAAGTCTACTTGACTCATGATTATATGTTTTTCCTTCATCCTGCCTAGGGCGACAGACTTCCAAACATTGACTGATACATAGGAAATCGTGGCGTTCATCTACAGCAAATACATGCGTGTATATGCCCTATGCAGAAAGAGGTGAGAGAAAATAAGGAGGACGAAAAAATCCCCTGCAGCTTATTGAAATACCACCTGGTGATATATAATCATGGGGAATGTTTAGTTGGCTTTTTAGATAAACATAAATAGAAATTAATTCATCAGCACTATTGTGCAATCTTATGAAAGTGAATTAAGTTCAGAATATTTTAAAACATACTCTTACAAATATTACCTCAGAAGTTGAAACATTTAAATAGTCCAGAGTTCATCCTGTGATTAAATAAATGTGATAACCTTGATAGAAAATTAAGAGAATCAATAACAGTTCTTAAGAGCTATGAAAAATATTTTTAGAAATTATGTTACAAAAACATACACAAAAGGTATATTTGAGAGGCATATATATAAACCAAAGTTTCAAAAACTTCACTTCAAAATGGTTTGACGAATACTTAAAATAAGAAGTGAAAATGTTGAAAACATTACATTTACTTAAAACAAAATAGTCAAACAGAATAACTACACAAATTTTTTTTCTCATAAAATACTTCAGGCAGTGGAAAGGTTTTCCTCTAGTGAAGATACTCTTATAAAAAAATTTGAAGGGTACCTAATTATTCTCCCTTGTCAATTTCTAGAAAATTTATTTTCTAAGTTGGACTTGATATTGATGTTTCTTAAAATATTGCTGAGCGTATTTGAACAGATTTGCGAATCACCAAAGTAAAATGAGAATCAATGTTATTTCTTATATTTGAATTTGGTATATTTAAACTGCAAGGGCAATTTGTTAAAAATCACAACAATGTAGTCAAATAGTGCTCTCCCTGTTGCATATCTGGTATGCAAAAGTGTGGAGCAGGCATCTTTCAGCAGTTGAGCTCCATCTATTGTGGAAATAAAACACCCAGATTGTCTAAGGACTTTTGTGGCTACATAGTGGGGGAAAAAAAGGGCCATTAATCCATTTATGCTTCACAAACATTCATTGAGTTCACATTGAGTTCACACTAAACTAGTGTAGAACTGGAGGGGTTCCATGAAATGTACTATAATAGAATTAAAGTGACTAATTCAATAAAAAGTTATGGTATGCTTCAAAATAACTAAAAGAAAGGAATTGGAATGTGACTAACACAAAGAAATCATAATGCTTGAGGTAGTGAACACCCAATTACTTTGTTTTGATTATTATATATTGTATGTCTGTATCGAAATATCACATGTATCCCATGATTGGATTTTATATTCTTCTTCTCTACCTGTTTTCTTTCTTCCCCCCTACACCTAGAAAAAGTTGAATATACTCTCCCAAGATATGTGTTTTTATTTTTAATTATGAATTGGTGATACATATATATATATATTTAAATTTTATTTTAAATTATTAAGTATGCATAATGGATATGTATATCTTTATGGAGTACATGTGATGTTTTGATACAGACAATGTGTAAAGATCAAATCAGGGTAATCGGGATATCTATTACCTCATGCATTTACCATTTCTTTGTGCTAGGAATATTAGTTATTTTAAAATTTTATATTTATACATTAAAATATTCATGCACATTATAAAGCATAAAAAGTATAAAGATGAGGTAACACATTTTATTAGAGATTTAATTTTTTTTATCTCTTCAGTGGATTATGTTGTTCACCCACTTTGTGACCCATACACTACAATTGGAAATACCTAAATAATAATTGTTGTTTTACTCTCAGTTTCAATACTTATAAAGTGTAAATACTGAAACCCTTATATCATAACTAAAATAGAACCATATAGATTCTATTTTTTATATATCTTCTTATATAATTTTATATCTATATGTATATATATTGTGTAGAGACATACATTTAGAAGCATATATAAAAGTACGTTGGCAATTCCAAAGAATTATGCAAATATGTCATTATTTCAATTATTATATCCATTATTCTGAAAACATTTTGTTTATAGTAAATTCTTGTTACTTTTCATTTTTTTATATTATACTTTTTAAAAAGAATTAGATCTTCTCCAGTTTTACCCAAAACCTTCCTAGATTTTAGCAAGTGCAAACATTTGAACATTGCTAACAGTACTGAATTATGATGCATAAAAATAATTGGGAAATGCATGCTTTTATTTTACATTTTATTTTACTATGGCTTAATGCTTAAAATCATTTCCATTCTTCTTGTTTTAGGTATGCATTTTACTGTGACCAGAATTAAATAAATTTTGTATTTTAATACCATTCCATTTTTTATTTTTTCATTTCTTATGTAGTAAACTTTCTTTTTGGTCATTTCCTCATTCCTAAATGTCAGTTTAAAAATCTTTCTTGAACTCTGTAAGACTAATGTTAAAATGAATGAAAGCCATATAACTATTAGTAATGCTCTTATTGTCACTTGTATGTGACATTGATGTTGCTCAGTTTCATTTAAGCATATATTATAAATTTTTTGGCATTTTCTTCTGTAATTTATTTTTTTCTCTAGTTCAACAGTAGTTTTTGTTATTGTTACTGTTATTTTATTGTTATTTTGTTCAATATTTTAGTTAAATTCATCTTCATTGAAAAAGAAAATAAGATTAAAACTTTCACAAGATTATTAAAAAGTAGATCAAAATCACTTCCCTAAAATAAAAACTGTTCTTCATTTTTGTTCTAATCTTTTACTCTTGTCAAGTCTTGGTTCCCTTTGTATAGCTCATGGTATTCACAAGATTTAAAAAATAATAATAATAATTTACATCTGTCAAAGACCAGTTGGCTGTATGCAGTTGGTCATATATCTGGGTTCTCTGTTTTGTTCCACTTGTCTATGTCTCTGTTTTTGTGCAATACCATGCTGCTTTGGTTAGTATAGCCTTGTAATATAATTTGAAGTCTGGTAATGTGATGCCTCCAGATTTGTTCTTTTTGCTTAAGATTGTTTTGTCTATTCAGATTCAGGCTCTTTTCTGTTTCCAAATGAAATGTAGAATTATATTTTCTAGATCTGTGAAATATGACAATGGTATTTTGACGGGGACTGTATTGAATCTATAAATCATTTTGGGTGGGTTCAATAAATGGTGCTGGGAAAATTAGATAGTCACATACAGAAGAATGAAACAGGATCCATATCTCTTTTACCACTCACAAAAAAATGATTCAAGGTGAATAAAAGACCTAAATGTAAGGCATGAAACCATAAGAATTCCAGACAAAAATGTAGAAAAACTTCTAGATATGTAGAAAACTTTTCTAACCAAAGAATTTGTGACCAAGACTCCAAAAGCAATTACAGCAACAACAAAAATAAATAAATGGGACTTGATTAAATTAAAAAGCTTCTGCATAGCTAAGAAAATAATCAACAGAGCAAATAGACAGCTTGCAGAGTGGGAGAAAATACTAGCAAACTACATCCAATAAAGGGCTAATATCCAGAATCTACAAAGAACCCAAACAAATCAGCAAGAAAAAAATAAAAACATCATTGAGTGTGAGCAAAAGTGGGCAAAAGACATTTACATCTTTCAACATCCTGAAAAAATGCCTTTATTAACAACTTTTTAAGTTCACTCAAATTTATGTTATTCAGATATATGACTGCTTACAGAACTAATCGAATGGAAATGGTATGAGTATGACATGTAGTCTCATGCATTTTTCAAGTAACAATTTAAAGAAAAGACATATAATGCCAGTAATATCTGTGATGGCTATGGATAGAATATTAACATCAATGAAGAGAAAACTACAGAGCTTTTTTTTAAGGGATTACATCTGGAAAAGGAGTCTTGGCATATAAAAATTAAAAAGGTTTAAAAATATTAAAAATAAAAACTGAGTTACAATTATGAAAAAGCAATTATATGACATTACACCAGTTCATAGATTTTTTTGTGACCAGTCTGAGGAATTTTTAGTTTTTAGAGGAATTTTTAGTTTTTAGAATCATGCACTAGTAATATGCTCTACTTTCAAATGAATGTGTATTGAGTTCATTGAAGCTCTTTATGTATCTAGAAACGAATCTCAAACGTTTATGTTAAGGGCGAATACACTTTTGTGGATGTTCATTTTATGTGATTTTCTAACTTTCTTATTCTTGATAATAGTATTGGCAGCATCTACATATTATTTGGGGAACTTGAGAACTTCAGCTTTTAAAAATTATGAGTAAAATTTAACCAATAATTTTTCAACATTACTTAATATATGAATAAAACCTAGTGTTGATACTTATATGTTTTACATCTTTAGGCTATTTTTGGTACATTTTAGTTCCTTTTCTTTGTACCATTTTATGTGTATTTGGTTAATCTTGATGCAATTAAGTGTAATTCCCCCACTCCTATTCCATGCCCATTTCCATGCTCTATACAGGCATGTCAATTTTCTTGTTGATGTAGAAATTTTATTGCTTACTAACAGCTTTGTTTTTCACAGCCCTCCTTTTTTGGAGGAGAAGATTGAATTTTCCATCACTTATTTTTTACCACCTCTCCATTCTCTAGTCATTTTGAATGTTTTGTGGAAATGTTCTGTTACATGTATAACTAATTGTATGATAGATAAACTCAATAACAATCTAAAATTTTCCTTCAAATCAATTCTCACTACTAAAAAGTATTATTTGGGAGGAGGAGGGGGAAAAATGTAGCACTAACAAACCATACTCTTTTAATTATTTGTTTTTCCTTAATTTCTGATTTAGGGTAAGAAGTAGCTAATTGAAAATATTTTGTTTAGTAATGGGAAGGGAATTATAAACATGTATACTGTAAAAATGGCATTTAAGTTTGTAAAACTTTATACTTTTTTCTAAGGGTAACTTTTCCTATACATGTTTGTTTACAAAAGTGAAATTATAAATGAAACATTTTCTCAAAATATTTTCTAGCCCTCTGATATTACAACAATTATATTTTTGCCCAGGTAGAAATTGGTCAAAATATGTAATCATACTTTGATTTATCACAATGTTATTAAACAATTACATGAAGCAGTTGTGAGGATAAAGTAAGAATAAGGCAAATGATTCTTTTCTCTGGGGTATTATAATGTGCTGGAAAGAGTTATTAAGATATATCATTCAGAAACTGGAACGCTGTGTGATTGTTTTCCTCTTGGAAAAAAATAGTGTGACCTGAGCAGATAGGTGGGAAATGCATGTAAGTTAGTGGCCAATGGTCACACATAATAGAGAATATAATGTTTGAATGGTTTTCAAGAATAAGAACCAGCTTTCCATTCAATATGGGAGTCCATTTCAGTCAGAACACCAGGTGAACAACAACAAAAGTATGAAAATATATGTTATATTCTGAATTTAGAAAGAATTAGAGATAAGATATTATAGGTGATTGGTGGGGGTTGAGATTGGTTAGGTGACGGATGGATAATAAGGTATTAAAGATTGGGACTTGCAAGTGAGTATATTAATTAAGAAGTAGGGCAACCAAAGGAAAAAAAAAAGGGAATAAATAACACCACCAACAAACCAGGAATTCACCACCAACAAACTAGGAGTTATGAATTTTTTTCCTCAAATATAGTAGGGAGCCATTAGGGAGTACACAGAAAATGATATAAAATCTATTGAGGATGATTAGAAGAGAGCTAGTGGAGGCCTGGGGCAGGGCAGTACCTGTCAGTGTCTGTCCAGTCTGCCTCGCCTCCTGTTCCATGCCCATATCCAAACTCTGTAAAGGCACGGCAATTCCCTTGCTGATGTTTGGATTGAAGAGCTGAGGAAGTAGTTAGGTTCAGTCTCCAATATGTGATTAGTGATTGAATTCACATTACATGATTAATTTCCACTAATATAGTTTTAAAATGGACAAGGGATAAAATAATACTATAAAATGATATAATGCATATGTTTATAGTTATGTGTAACTATTCCATGTACTTTTAATTGAAATGACGTTTCAAGTGGTCCATTATATTCACCCTGCTTCTACACAATCCTCTTTAAGTTTTTGGTACCTATCTTTTTAAAACAATCTTATGTAAAAAGTGAATGATTAAAATATGAAGTTGTTATGTTTCTATGGAAATGTTGATGGAAACTTCTCAAAGTCTTGGTATCCTTTAAAGTAATGGAGAGTTTAACATAAGAAAGAGAATTAAAGATAATTAGCTGTGCTAATTTTGAAAAAAAAGTCTTGGCTAAAAACAAACTAGGAGATAATAGCTCTTTTGTAAAAAATGTTTCAAATTACTGAAAACTTTATAACTGCATATTTTAAAATGCTGTTTTAATAAATTTCACACAAGTATAAATCATGGGAAATTATAAAATATCTAAAGTCCTTGCACAACAAAATATCTAGTCTCTTACTGACATTGACATTTCAAATTGTTGTGTATGTTGGATCTAAGACCATTTTGCCACCAAACCTTCTCCAAAAAAATGACATAAAAAAGCATATAAAATACTTTTGTATGTTTTATCTAACCAGTCAAACTGCTACTTTTGAAGTATATTCTTACCTCACTAGCTCTATACTTTTTCCATATGCTGTTTAAATCTGATGATATGTATTCAGTTTGCATTCATGAATGTGTTTTATTTACTTCCTATAAAAAAGTAAAGTTTTCATTTAGTTGGAAAGGAACTTCATTGATCTGAATTAATGTGATCAAAATAGATATTGGCCAATGAGAAAGAACCGAATGATTTAAATATTAGCTCCGTGGTTCAACAATTACCTGACCAGTTTTATTTTTCTGTTAATATTAAAAGTGGCCTGATATACAGAAAAAGGATAATAAATTTTCTTTGTGCAAACAAATTATTTTTCTCTTAAATACTATATTACAAAATCGAAACATACTTACATTGCATTATATTCCAATTGGTATTTTAAAGTTTGCTTTTGAAATTCAAAATTATTTAATCTATTTTAATATGAAATTCTTATCTGTAAGACTTATAAATTTCCTAAACATGTAGCAGAATAAATGAAAAATGTGAACAAATATATGAATGGAAAGTATTATTATTTTCCTAGGAATATATGCTAATATATTAGGTTTCACAAAATTTCCAGTTTTAGATATTCATTGTATTGTGTGTTAGAGACTTCAATTTCTACTCAGAGTTATACCAAACAAATCAAATATACCATATTAAAACTACATATTTTAACCATGTATGTTCACATAAACATCTACTATAATATACTGCATCTGAATTAGTACATTTTATACTATGAGTTATAAAATAGAGGTATAGATTTTCAATTTATTGTAAAAATGCAATGGCTAGCAGCAACCAAGACATCTTTGAAATTAGTGAATGTATAAATAAACTACTGTACATCCAGACAATGGAATATTATTCAGCACTAAAAAGAAAGGAGCAAACCATGAAAAGACATGCAGAAATTTCAAATGTATGTTAATAAGTGAAAGA
This sequence comes from Indri indri, assembly GCA_004363605.1. Lineage (NCBI taxonomy): Eukaryota > Metazoa > Chordata > Mammalia > Primates > Indriidae > Indri > Indri indri. The sequence goes on along the minus strand of RJWJ010029995.1, from coordinate 4,085 downwards.
AGCCAATCCGAGAAGGCTACATAATGAGTAATTCCAACTATATGACATTTCTGGAAAAGGCAAATCTATGGAGATAGCAAAAAGATCAGTGGTTATCAGGGACTAGAAGGGGAGGGAGGGATAAATAGGTGCAGCATAGTGGGTTTTTGGAGCACTCCAGCTGTTCTGGATGAAACTATAATGGTGGTGTACATGTCATCATAAATTTGTCCAAACCTACAGAATATACAACATCAAGAGAGAACTCTAATATAATCCATGCACTTTGGGTGATTATAATGTGTCAGTGTGGATTCATTAACTGTAATAAAGGTATCACTCTGGTGTTGGATATTGCTAATGGGTGAGGCTGTACCTAACATGGGTAGGGGGCACATGGGAACTCTTCTTATCTTCCCTCAATCTTGCTCTGAACCTAAAATTCTCTAAAAATAAAGTTTCTCTAAAAGAAAAAAATGCAATGGTAATATTTTCAAACCTGCATGGGAATGGATAATATGCCTGAATTGATTGAAGATGTTTATAAAAACAATGTTCAATCTTTTATTACCTGTAATAACTAAAAACCAAAAAGACCATATATTAAGTGATGAGTAACAAACATACATGTCTTAAAGGTTTTTAGCCTCCTATTTTTGAAAGATGGAACTCATCAATGAACTATACTATTTCCTGCTTTAGTGAAATATTTCTCCCTGTAAATAAACCTTCCTGCATAACTGAGCCATTGGGGGGGGGGGAAATCACAGGTTATTATATAAAAATACTATGTAAACTTTTATGGTTTTCACCAACAAACACTGAGAAGCAGAAAATTTTTCTCGTCATTTTACAGAAGCCTCAAGTAGTTTTGTATTTAACATTCCATGCATTGATCATCCAATGCAGCTTTTGACAAATTATATAGAAACAATAGCAAATTGAAGCTTGTTGCTCAAACCTTTTCAAAACAGAAATGCCAATTTGAAGAGATGATTTTTACTTTTAATAATATTTCAACAGAAAAATAAAATCCTCTGTTATTAACATTCATTTTTAAACATTTTACATTTCTCTTTGTAGTATTAAATAAGAAACCAGTAGAGAAGCAAGCAACATAGCTGCTATGCAAATTATGAGTATTGAAACTATTTATTTTAATTTCTTAAAACGAAAGGATAGATATTGAGATGCAAATATCTATTTTACTTTCGGTAGACAGTAAATAGCAACTATCATTTATATTAATAGAAAATTACCTATTTGTTCCAACAAGGTAAATAAGTCAGTTTATAAGATGTTTTCAGAAACTATGTAAAAACAAGGAAGTGATTAAAATTTAATTTGATATTCATTTAAAACCATAAATTGTGTGTTTATTTACATTGATCGTGGGAAGTGGGTATATGTAAAAGTTTGAGTGAGAAAGATAGCAGCTGATTAAGAGAAGTATTACGATTACTGGAAAAAACTGTGGTTGGTGTGTGCCTGGCCTCTCCTCTGCCACATGGTACTCTCCATTGACCAATCAAGAAGAAAGCAAAGGAACTAGGTTGACAACATAACTTACAGGCCACAGGTTTAGTAATGTCAATGTTGACTTAGTGTAATTTGATTAAAAGAAAGGAGGAAAACTGAGAGTCCAAGACGCTTGACTGTGTCAATGACTATTTGGTTTCTCTGATCCTCAGTTTGTTGATACAATAAAAAAAAAAATAAAATAGGTTTAGAATATTTCCAGATTTCTTCAAATCTCTTTAGTTTCTCCATAATAGTGTTTTTACTTGTGACTTTTCTATATGTAAATTATTGAACTTCTCTAGGCCTCAGTATTCTTATTGAAAATATGGGAGAAATGATATTTATTTCAGAGGAATTCTATGAAGAGTGAATGAAGCATTGCATTTAGGGCATTCTTCACAGTGTCTGATATAGTTGATGTCCAAAGAGAAGCTACTTTTGTTTTTGTAATTACTCTAAGTTTCCAAACCTATTATTTTTGTTTAATACCTTGGCAGTGGATAAACACAGGATGTAAATAATTTTCTGCAACTGTATTCTCATGGTGCTCAAACCAAAATAAATTATAGTAATGCAGAAACCAAAGGAATTGGAGAAAAATCACTTTAAGCAGTTATGTCTGCATTCATGAACTTTTGCTAGCAATGGAGACTACTCAACAATCTCTACATTATTGAAATTAACTATGTTCATGTGTTTTATTAAAATATCATATGATCACTTTGACCTCCATTAGTGATTAAAGATTTTAAGAAGCCCCGAATACTAGTTTACTAAGAAAGTAACCATATTTGATATTATTTCTAAGTTATTTTTACAAATATGATAAATCGTTATGAGTCTGCTGATGATGTATTGGTTATACAAAATTGAAATTACTTAATTAGTTTCCAGCTCCTGATGAAGTAAATAATTTTTGACATATTAAATTTGATCAAGTTAGAAATGAAAACACACAACAAGGACAAAAAAGGTTGTACCAGTAATAAAGAAAACACATAACAAAGCTTTTCCTCAGTTTTCTTTATTACAACAATGGAGACACAGAGCTACAGAAAATAAAATGACATTTAATATACTATGAAACACATGCATAGGATTACACATAGTGTTGGATATTATGTTGGGGGTCTTAAATAAGATGATACTGAAGACAATACACTTATAACATGTACATTTTTTCAAGAAAATAAGCTATGATGAAAACAAATGCAATTAAAATGATCAGAAATAGTCACTTTAAAACAGAAGCATTATACATAAAATCGAAGTAATATGTGAGATAAATATATTCTTGAATGAAGTTAATGAATTGTGTATGTTATATAAAACAATAGTTTTAATTGCTTACTTTTAGAAAAAAATAAGATTAGCGAGGAGATATTTTTGATAGTTCCCATTTAGTACATACATAGAATAAAAATAAACTCAGTATAATTTCTTAAATGGTGTTGTGTCTTAATATTATGCATTATTTGCCATGTGTGACTTCATATATTTATTACCTAAAATGGAATGATGAAGAATAACTGAATTTAACTTGAACATACACAAATTAAGAAAATTTGCAATATACCTAGACTTAATACAGCCATTAGATTAGTTCACACTTAAAATAAAATTTAGTTCTAAGTCAATGAATGTATCCTTAAGAAAAAAATAATCCACTAGCAAAGGAAATCAGATACAGTTAATACCCTCTCAGATACACTAATAGAACTCTTAAACATATATATTTTTTATATTCCTTAGATATTGATTTTTTTTCATTTTACTAGATATTAGCTAAAATAGATGTTATAGAATGTTTTACTCTATTTTTAACATTTACTGGCAGATATTTTAGATGTGGAGATTAGTTAATAGTTGTGGGGAATGGAGGATTATTGCTAAAGATCTTTATTGGGTACATAATTTTAGATAATACAACAAAACTGAAGGTATTTGAGAAACAAAGTATTGATATTAAACTCTCATATTCATCTCATTTCAAAAAAATAAATTAGATTTAAACTGAAGACTCTTTTCTCTTAGATAAAATTGACAGTATGGTTATATACTTGAATAATCCTTATGTGTTTATCAAGTTTTTAAGTATGATACAGTCAACAGAGAGAATACTACAACTTTGCATTTAAAGTTAAAACTAAAATAATACTCCAAATTAGATGATAATTTGAAAGAGAACATATTAATAAGCCATTAGAAAGAGCTATTTTCCATTAGTTAAATCCTAAAATTTACTGTGATCATATCTTTTGAATATTAACTATCAAGATTTAAAGATGAAATAATACTCTTATTTATGGCATAACTGATCTGGAAGTGACTTACAACTATTTTCAACTTACACTGTAATCATTTCAAGGGCTATTTGTATAATATTTTTATATCCTATCATTTAATCACTTGAAATATATAAATTTGAGCAACCCATTTAATATATTAGACTTGTTGAAGGTTTTATGACATATTTCCATATGACTGCAAATGCTAGGATTTTAAAACTTACAAATGATTAAGAGAAAAATAATGGAAGAAATACATTGTATTTATTTATGGCTAGATAATGAGAGAGAGGGAGA
>RJWJ010029994.1:0-20047 GCA_004363605.1 Indri indri | reverse complement strand
GGGACAGGTGACTTGCAGCTGTCAAGAGTATGGAATAAAATGCCCAGTGGGTGTCCCGACAATCTCTGAGGAGAGTATAGGGACATTGAGATCATCAGAGTTTATTACACAGCCCAGAAAGCGACTGTGCCTTCAGGGCAAACGGCAGCTCAGAGCACCCTGAGCAAGACTGCAGGCTCTGCCAACAATCCTCGTGTGTGTCGCTCTGACATTATTGTGTTCCCTGGGAATCTCTTGCCATTGATAATCTTTGTGCTTTTATCTTTGCTTAAGGGGGAAGAAAGCTTGTGTGTTCTGTGCAGAGGCTGGCATCACAGGCTCGGAAGTGGAGCTCGGGCGGCAAACCCCAAAGGCAGCACCAAAGCTGTCTCGGGCTGCAAATTACCATCTTCCACTTTGCTGACAGAACATCCATTGGCCAAAGGTGGGGGATGATTTCCTAGACTTTCTACATAAATGTATCCAGATAACTCTTTCTAATGTCTCACTCTCTGTCCCTGTCACAGGGGAAGGGAGGAGCGATTCTCAGAAGTTTGGAAATGTGGTTCAGCCCATGACAGGCTGAATCTTGTTGCCCAGGAAGAGTTAGCCCCAGGCTCAGCTGGGGCTCCCAGAGGCAAAGGTTTTATATTTAAAAAAGTCAATTTCCTCTTCTGAGAGGATTTAGTAAGTTATCCTATGTGTTATCACTGAGCTAATCAAGTTATGGCCCCTGGGCACCTAGAATTCCCATTGAAAACATTTGAGAGAATGATTTCTTTTTGAAGAGTTTGGGCAGTGGTGTTCTTCAGTTCGCTGGAGTCGGCTCCTGTGCTATCAAAGACAGATGCCCTGGCTTGAGGATTTTATAGCTCCTGGCCCTTTCAGATCCCTTCTTGCTTATGAGCAAGCCCTCCTCCCCTCCAATCACAGACCTTCGAGCCATCAAGGTCAAATAAGTCAGATCTGCTCTAAAAAAGTGCACACACACGTATGTGATAAATTGATCTTTTCTTTCCCTAATCAGCAGGAGAGGTTAGAACCTGGGTGTATGGCATGTAGTGTCTTTAAGACCTGCAGAAGTGTGCTATGAAAAGGGAACCCACGTTGGAATGTGCTCAGAGAGATGCATCTGTGTGCATTTGCTGCTCATGCTGTGGGCCCTGGAGATTCTGATGCCAGAGGCGCTTTCAAATGTGTTTGGTGAGCCCACCCCAGCACAGGGCTTTGGCAGAAGAGCCCTTGACTGTGGATCAGGGCTGCACCCTCTCCAGCACCCTGAGCACAGTCCCCTCAGTATCTGGGGGGGCTTGGTTCCTGGACCCCTGTGGATACTGGAATCCAAGGATGCTCGAGTCCCTGATATAAAATGGTGGAGTATTTGCATCTAACCTGTGCAATTCTCCTGTATACTTTAAAACATCTTTGGGTTACTTATAATACCTAATACAATAAAATGCTATGTAAATAGTTGTTATACTGTATTGTTTTTATTTGCATTATTTTTATTATTGTATTGTTATTTTTTACTTTTTCAGAATGCTTTCTGAGGTTGATTGAATCCATGGATACAGAACCCATGGATATGGAGGCCGATTGTAGGCTGTGTGCCCTTCATTCTTTCTCTGGGATCTAGACGTTAGCTGCTCTTTTCTGTCCTTTGCATTTCCCCTATTTCTGCGTGTGCTACTCTCATCTCTGCCCTGACAGCTCCAAACTCTACCATTTTGCTTTGCGGCCAAGAGAGAACAGTAGCGCTTGTTTTTTTTGAGAACCAACTTCTTTTTCCCTCCCTCCCTCACTAAACTTCCATAAACTTCTAAATGCCAAGGTCAAGTAATAACATATTTTGTCCTTTGAGGAGCTCATAATGTTCTAGGGTTGACACTCATTCATATCCAGTTTCACAGCTTGCTATATGCATCCATTCTCTACTTGTTTTGTATATTTAAACTACATCAGCAACAGGATTTCAAAGACCCCGTGAGCGGAGACTCAGTCCCTTGTTTTGCAAGGTTCACAGTGCCTATCTTGGTGGCATAGGTGAGCTTCCTCATCTGTAAAATGGAGATAAAACTGCCTATTTCCTAGTGCTGTGGTGAGCTTTAAGTTAGTTACATGATATCTGCAAGTGCACAGCCCAGCTCCTGGCCCAGAGTAGGTCTCAATAAGTGGTAGCTATTATGATTATTGTGCTTAGAGCAGCTCAGTAAATACTCATTCAATTCATTTGAAATGTGGCTTGACAGATGGGCAGAAACAGGAGGTGAAATTCAAACCCGTTGACTTGTTAGTAGAATAGATCCAAAAATCAGATAACAGAGCAGAGATACCCTAATGCTGCTTCTGTTCTTCTGTAAGTAAGAGTTCTTATGCAAAGTTGTTTTCGTAGGAGAACATGCAGAATTACGAAATCTGCTGCCTGTCAACAGCAGGCTCAGCCTGCGCCAAGATTTACCCAGAGGATCGTATGCACTATATCACACATGTAACTTGCGTCATCATTAGAGTGCCAACAAAGGCGGAGTTTCACATGCCCAAGGCAGACATCACTTTCACACAGACTGTATAGTTTTCTAGGACTTCTATAACAAAGTGCCATAGACCGAGTGGCTTAAACACAGGAATTTCTTGTCTCACAGTTCTGGAGACCAGAAATCCAAACCCAGGTGTCGTCAGGATCAGTGCCTTCAGAAACTAGTGAGGGAAGGATCGTTCCAGGTCTGTCTCCTTGGCTTGTGATGGCCGTCTCCTCCCTATGTCTCCATGTTGTCTTCCCTCTATGTGTGTCTCTGCGTTAAGGACACTGGCTGTATTGGATTAGGTTCCATCCTAATGATCTCATTTTAAGTCAATTACCTGTATAAAGATTCTATGAAAATAGTTCATATTCTGAGATACTGGGGTTTAGGACTTCAGCACGTAAATTTTGGAGGTGCACAATTCAAACCATAACACAGATCAACATTAGCTATTATTCCCCATCATCATAGCTAATCTTTAGAGAAGGGGAACAGGGGCCCAGAGAGCCTTGGGGTGGCCTGGCTAATCAGTGGAGGACTGGGAATGGGCCTCCGGTTCCTGCCACACTTGCAGTCACTGGGCTCCGTGAGAATCCAGGTGTGTGAAGTAGCTGTACTTATCCCTGTCTAGGTGGTGTGCTTGGTCTCAGGTAACATTTTATGTGGACAAGTTACTCAGGTTAAAATAAGAGTATTTTCCCTCTTCTTACTTCTCATTCTTGTGGTCGTGGTGGTGGGATTCTTACACCAGCATCTGCTACTCACCATAACAATTACAACCACCATATGCATTATCATTTTCATCCTTGGGACAATCCTCTAGGGTAGGGGCAGATTTGTAACTTCTTATTAAAACCCTTGGGGCCAGACATATTTCAGAATTCTGAACTCTGCAAACTTGAGAAAAGTAACCACAGTACATGTCCTGCAGGATGTAACATCCCTGCAGGGTCTGGAGCAGCTTTGAAATCCAACAGTAAAACATCTAAATATTCACATAACACTAGATAAAGATAAGCAACAACCTTTTGTCCATTTGGGTCAGATTTTGCTGCTGCTGCGCTTTGAAAAACTGTTGGGTTGTGGAATTTTTTGAATTTCGGATACACGGCTAAGGGATTAGAAGCCTGTTATTATTGTTCTTGTTTCCTGAGGATGAGGTGAAGTTATGCCTTCACCTGGAGAGATGAGCTTGGCTAGGCGAGCCCAGGGCTTGGCCAGGGGAGCCCCATGGAAGCCCAAAGCACTGACCTGGCAGCTACCCGTCCACAGAGGGAGTCTAGGGGAGAATGCTGTTCTAGAAGGATCCGGGCACTAGTTCTGGGTCACCAGTGACTCATTGCTCAGGGCCACTAGCTGCATTGTTCAGCCTCTCTGTATCTCGCTTTGCAGTTTGGCTACAGTACACCTACCTCATGGCATTGTAGTGAGAATGCAACCAGCTAAAGAGCAACAGGAAGGGGAGGATCGGTCCAGGTTTTGTGGGACCCAAAGCTTGTAAGATTTTCGGGGTCTTTTTATGAGAAAGAATACAAAATTACAAACATAAAATTAGGTACAAAGTGAATTTTTCTTTAGATTGAGGAATCACAACAGATTATAAATTTACAAAAGCTGCCAACTAAACTGGGGTGGGAGTATGTGTGTGCGGGGTATAAAGGGCTCTGTACTTTCTCCTCAATTTTTCTGTAATCCTAAAACCACACAAGGAAAGGTTTATTCATTTAAAAAAAAGCTGCCAAATAGCTCAGACATCACACAGTCCAGAAAGAAAACATATTTTGTTTATTAACTACCTGTATACTTTTCTAATATACTTTTTCCCCTACGAGTTTTTGGCTTTGCATTCTTTGATTTCCTTTTCACATGACAATGGTTTTTTGATATTGTTATAGAGACACTATAAATATCATATAGAGATGACTCAGTATTCCCTCTGGCATGATTGATGAAATTGTTTTTTATTATTAAGAGCTTAGAAAAGTTCCTTTTAGCTTTGCAACTCTTTATTGGTAATATCATATAAATTTTTAGGATTCTTCACAAATTTGAGACACCTTGGTCAAGCTCCTTCTGTATATGAGTTTTCCTTCAGCTTCAGGTCAGCCTCCAGAGCATCGTCTCCTTGGGGAGAGAATAGTGCGTATGCCCACTGCAGACAGAGGTCCAAGCAGCCTGGTGGGCAGCTGTAATATGCCGCTAAGAGTGGGTTAGACCTAGTCTGGTTTTCACAACGAGACTTTCTCTCCAAAAATTTGATGCTGTTTGCTTCCTTACTATAGGGTCAGCCCTGCCCTGGCCTCTAGAACAATCCTTAGGTAGGGGGATTTTTAGCAGCCCTGTCTTCCCAAAGCTCTAGGTCTCATTTGGGCTTCTAGGCCACTCTTGTTCTGCTAGCTGAGCCTCTGTTGGATCTGGCAGCATGCCTAACACCCCAGCTCCTTAGAAGGGAGCCCTATATGGCCCCTAAGCCCGCCCTCTCAGTGGACTCCATCCATCTGGACACCTCTTTGTGGAGGATGCCGATACCTGCCTGTCTGAATTTCTGAGTCGTGCTTCTCCCTCTCAGGAGTGAGCTCCCTGACAACAGAGGTGCATTTTCCCCACATTTGTGACCCCAGCACTCAGCACAGTGTCTTGCATGGAATTGGAACTTGAAAACTTGGGGAAAATGAATGAATAAATGGATGGCACATGAAGGGCTGGGTGAGCTCTATTGCCAAAGGTCATCTGGGAGTCCCCAGAGTAGTATGCACAGATGTTCTCCAGCTTGGCAGGGGGAGATTTGAGGGCTGCAGATGTGGATGTAGAGGAACTCTGTATTTGTTTGCTGGGGCTATGGTAGCAAAGTGTCACAAACTGGGTGGCTTAAACAAGAGAAATTTGTGGTCTCACAGTTATGGAGGCTGCAAGTCCAAAATCAAGGTGTTAGCAGGGCTATGCTCTCTCTGAAACTGATAAAGGAATCTTTCCTTGCCTCTTTTTAGTTTCCGATGGATTTCTAGAAATCTTTAGTGTTCCCTGGTGCTGTGGTTTGAAATATTTTTGTCTCCTTCAAAATTCATGCTGAAACTTAATCCCAAAAGCAGCAATATTGGGAGGTGTCATCTTTGGGAGGTGATTGCGAATCCCATTTTCATGAACAAGATTAAATGCCTTTTAAGAGGGCTTGAAGGCCCTCTGTACTTTCTCCTCAATTTTTCTGTAATCCTAAAACCACACAAGGAAAGGACACAGTGCTTCTCTCCTCTGAAGGACACAGTGTTCAAGGCGCCATCTTGGAAGAAGAGAGCAGACCAGACAACAAAGTTGCCGGAGCCTCGGTCTTGGACTTCCCAGCCTCCAGAGTTGTGAGAAATCAATTTCTGTTCTTTGTAAATTGCTAGTCTGTGGTAATTTGCTACAGCAGCACAAATGGACTAAGACACTTGGCTTGTAGCTGCGTCACTCTAATCCTCTGTCTTCACGTGGTGTTCTCCCTGTGTCTCTTCCCTTAATCTTCCCTTTGTGTGTGTCTGTGTCCACGTTTCCTCTTTTCACAAGAACTTCAATTGTATTGTATTAGGACTCACCCTAACAATCTTGCCTTTACTTAGTTAAATCTGCAAAGGCCTTGTTTCCAAATAAGCTCACATTCTGAAGTAGTGGGGTTAGAAATTCAACACATCTTCTTTTGTGAGACAAAATTCAACCTACTGCAATCCCCAAAAGCTTTTACCTGAACATTTTGGACATTTCCATGACTTTCGCGGGATGGAGTGAGGATGGGGTGTTCTCATGGGCAGAGCAGCAAGGATCTTGGATGGAGTTTCTTGATACTGTATCAGCTGAGACATGGGTTAGTGCTTGTGATGCGAATGGAAGGAAGAAATAGAAAAAAGAGAGAGGATGAAAGGATGAACGAACACATTCTGTGGTGTGCTGTTCTACAGAAATATCCTAGTGACTTCATCTTGAACATTCAGTGTTATGACCTTGCCCAGACCAATGGTTTGTTTCTGAATGCTTTGGATACAATGCTGTCAGACTGGACTCTCTTAATGCTGCACCTGGGAACCAGGTGACCTGTGTTTGTTCAAATCCTGGCTCTACCATCTTACCATTATACAACATAGGTCAAATGACTCAACCTCCAAGAATCCCAGTTTTTCCTTGTTGAAAGTGAGAATGGCAATAATAATCTTATAGAATGGTTAAGCATCAAATGTGATTATACATAATGCATAGTTCTGGGCTGGCAGATAGTAAATGCCCAATAACGATGATCAGTCTAACTTTATCATCATATCTGGCTTTTTCTTACCTGTTGTTGCCTTACCCTAGTTTGCTAATTTGGTTCTGGTTCCTTCCTTGCCGCCCCTTTCTTCCAGCTGTAGTTCATGAGGCTGTGCCCAGCCACTCCCAGAACTAGGGTATTCAGATGCCCTGTCCCAAGTTAGGCACAAATGGCAAAAAGAAGCCTGTTTTCTGGGCCAGATCTTCAATTAGGTGGCTCTGGGTACTAAGCCACGTGCCCTAAGTGTCCTCATTTATAAAATGAAAAGTTTGTTGGTCTAGTCCTGTATGTCGTTCCTGTCAGTCTATATGGTTTTGTGTCCCTATGAATGCAGATGATAACTATTATTAGTATTACTCTGCTGTAAGAAAGGATTTTTATCTTTTGTTGTTACTGGCATGGACATGGTGTTAAAGACCTGGACCGAAGAGCAGTACAGAAATCACGGATTGGAGCATTCCCCAGAGGAAAGGGAGCTAACAGTGCCCGAGACCCTATTGTGCTTCATGCACTTGCTGTATGCTTTGTGCACAATAGCCTGTCACATACACACAAAGCCTCTAAGGAAGGGGTTGTAACTCCCATTCACAGGGTAGGAAACCGAGGTCTAGAGAAGTTACATAACTCACTGGAGGTCTCAATCCTGGTGAGTGGGAAAGCCAGAATTGAACCCAGGATATCTGACATCCATATCCCTCTGGAAATGCTGCCGGAACCCAGAAGATCTGAGAGCAGCCACTTATTTGCTGTGTACGGGGTGGCAGCTGCCTTGGGCTTGAGCAGTGGTCACAAGAAAGTTCTTGTGAAAGCAACAGGCCTTGACTAAAGAACCACAGACCCTCTGGTCTGCTAAGCAAGTCCGCATGAGAAAACGAGCTTTTAAGAGGATAATGAACTTAACCGTGCAGGAAAGTTAGGAGGCAGCTGGTGGAAAATGTTTCTGTGCAGATTTAACGACAGCTCCGATGCCCCTTGCAGCCTGTTTCTGCTGGCCAGGCAACAGCCTCACACTAAGGAAGAAATATCCATTTTCCTTCAGCCCAGGACCCTGGGAGTAATTATGACCATTCAGTGAGGTTTCCAGGCTATGCGTCCTCTGGTTCTAGAAAGCAGTGGTGCATTGATATCTATCTGTCTTACACCATGGAATCTACAGAACAAAAGGCTGGGGCTGGGGCTGCCTGTAGGTGACTCAATGAACAGAAGAATGACTGCCTTTGGGAAGTCCAACCCCAGTGCCTGAGGTCAGAGGGCAGTATTTCCTGTGGATGAGAAAAAGGGAGGGAGGAAGAGAGAGAGAGAGAAGGAAAGGGAGAAAGCGCTCACGCTAATAAGGGGTTGTCATCCAGAGAGGTGAGAAGACCTTGCAAGAGAAAAGCCGGAGACGGCCCACGGGAGCCGAGGGACGAGTTGTAAGTGATCAACCAGAAGACGGTTTTGCCACACCAGGCTGGAGGGGCTGTCAGGATCTTCCTATCAACCTTTCTCTCTTTCCACCAAGCTCTCCAGAGTTGAGGTAGGAGACGGCCCTGGTGTCACAGGAAGATGTTAGATCTGGTGTGGAATGACCTGCGGGCTCCTGGTCAGCCTACCTGATTGGGCTCTGCACCTGGGAGAACAAGCTCCTCGAGTGCAGGCAGAAAATTCTTTTTGAGAAGACACAAAACTTCACAAAATGTGTATGTATATATACACACCTATACACATACATGTGTACAAAAGATAAACATATACTTATATTTCTATAAAAAGTTGTATTTGTGTATATTTGTATGCATGTAAATATATGTATACGTGTGTATGTATACATCCATCTATCTATCTATCTTTGACTTTTCAGGATGCATAGCAGAGAAATAATTTAAAGTCACAAGGGGCCCTAGAGGTTGTAAGCCAACCTCCTGATTTAGTAAATTAGTGAACCAAAGCCCAGAGACTCCAAGTGATTTGCCCAACCTCACAACGCCAGGCGGTGGTGCAGGTGGGCTGGGCTCCTTCCCACTCCCTGCAGCTTCCTTTCCTCAGCACTGAGTGGGTGCTTGCAGTGGTACTAGACACTTCTCCCACGTGGCCTCGGTCAGCCTCCATTTTAAAGGGAAGGATACTGGAGGGCAGAATGGTTAAGGGACCTGGTCGCATGGTAGTCCATGGTAGAACTTATAATACAGGTCTTTCTAATTCTGAAGTTTGAGCTCTTCCCTAGGATGCACAAGGTTCCGTCCCATGTTCCATCACCAGTTAGCTGGCAGCAGCTGCAGGAGTGCTTTGGGGACGGGGCTGACTCAAAGATGGGCTCAGTCTCTGTGAGCCTGGCCTGTACCTGGTTTACTCAACTCCTAGTGGGGAGACCTTTGGAGGTCTTGGCCAAAGCCTGGGGTGCTTACCTGAGCCGTTCCTGCTGGGTGGGCTCTGAACTTCGATCTTTGTCCTTTGAAACCCTTAAGATGCCTGAGTTTTGTTCAGCCTTTCAGTCTCCACCAGTCACTGAACTGGAGTTGGCCAATGCCTTGAGTGAGGAACGATGGCTGACCTCTGCACATCTCTCCCGTCTGGGCTCTTGGCCCCTCAGGTTCTCGCTGCCTCAGTGGCTCTCTGCTGCCTTCAAACAGATATATTATATTCCCTAATTCAGTTGCTCTAGTTGTTTTTGGCAAGATGTTCAGTCTGCTTTGTGCTTGTCCTTGCCAGAAGCAGAAATTCCCTGCATTAGGATGTTAGGAAACCAAAGCTGGAATTTCAATGCTAACTTGAGTTATGTCAGAAATTAACCTCTCCCCAGAGGCTCTCCCTGAGCTGGGCGGTGCCTCTGGAATCTCTCCCCATTTCAGCCAGATTACACTGGAAGCTCAGTGACAGAGCTAGGAGCAGCCAGCATCTCTTTACACAAAGGAAGATGGGCACAATTTCTCTGGCGTTAGGCCCTCTAGCCCAGAAACACTGGCTGAATTTCACAAGCAGTCTCCAGGCAGAGCCGACTATCCAAGGAAGTGATTGCATCCCCTTCTAGTGTGAAGCCTTAGATCTCTGGTTCATAATGAGAGGCCCAGTGGCCACAGTGAGGCTCACATAAATCCCACAAAGTGGGATCCACTTGGGCAAAGGCTGACCAGGCAGGCCGGACTGGCGTGAGCACGAGCAGATCTGAGGATGATAAATACCTGCTCCCATCTTTCCACTGTCACCCTGGCAAGCCTTCCAAAAAATAGACAATGCAATAGGGGCTCAGGAAGCTGCCGGCTGTGCTCTTATTTCTCAAACAGTTGGCTCTAAATGGTCAGAATAGGTAATGATGTATAACCAGAAATGAAATGGTGACCCAAAAAATGGACTGGTTTGCAAAGTGCCTGTACGGTATTTACGGCCCAGACACACCATTTAGCACTGTATGTGAAGAGATGGATACTTTAGCAATACCAAATGCTTTGCTTTACTTTGCAGGACCTGGTGGCAGGTAGAGAGGGCACAGCCCTGCAATTTGGAGGATCAGAATAGCAGTCACTGTGGCCAAACAATCAGAGGAAGGCAAGCCGTGAGACAGTGTCTGGGCACGGCGAGATTTGAGGGGTGCAGATTACAGCCACGCCAGCGGGCCATAGGCAAACAGGAGAAAGGCCATGGTCATTTTAAAACTCAATCTCACTGGGTGGGTTGAAGCCCAGCCGAGCTCTGTGACTGTCCTGTCCTTGGCCTGTCATTTAACCTCTGAGTCTCTGCTTCATCATCTGTAACAGGAGGACGATTACGCAGACGTGGCAGCTCTGCTGTAGGAAGGACTAAGACCCTGCCGGTGAAGGGTAATGCATCCCGCATCCTGGCCTGTCGTTTTCTCCACCTTCTAATTGGCACCTTCTAGTCCTTCATTGCACTGAATCTTGGCCACTCTTGCCGTGGTTATGCCCTGGATTTGTCATCACCAGGGAGAGCGCCTTGTCGGAAATATTAATTCTAAACATCCCATTCTCCCATCGTTCCTCCAACCCTTCCAGCTTGCTCGGGGCAACTGCTGCCAAGATTCTTCGACTGGCCCGGGACCTCCTGTCCAGCTGGTCTCTGTGCTGGATGCGGGAAACAAAGTGGACTTCCCACTTCCCTGCTTACTCCCCTCCTGTTTTTCTCCACCAAGCAGGTAGAGCAAAGTTCTAAAAATTTAAATCAGGTCACATTCTTACTCTGCTGGAAGCCTTTCAATGTTTTCCTGATTGTTACCCAATCAACCAGACAACTAATCCATAAATACACATGAGCACCTACTACGTGCTGGCTGCCACTGGGTCATGTTGATGAACGAGACATGAGCAGAGCCTGCCTCAGCTCCTTCATGTACTGTGATGAAAAATTGCCACCCTCTGCTTACATCTGCTGTCATCTCTGCCTGCCAGTCTCTGTGTCTTTATATTCCAATGAAAACCTTTTGTTGAAAACCTACTGTGTGCAGAAGCTATTTCATTGAACCTTGACTATGAAGTAGATATGTTTCTTCATTTCTCAGATGATGAAACTGAGCTTCAGAGAAGTTAAATAGCTTTCCCAAGATCGCACAGCTGGTGTGTGATCACGGCAGGAGGTGACCAGGAAGCCAGCTCCTCAGCCTGTGTGTTTCTGCCATGTCCCCCGCTTGGGTAGCTCCGGAGCTGCGGCTTAGCACTGTGTTTACCCATGAGGATACCAACAGAATAATAAATTCTACTGTGTAACACAGGGCGTTAAGACCTCAGAGCCACCCTGACTCACAACACACCTCCTTTGGAGAAAATCTTAGGCCATTGCCAAGGTAAAACCCGCCTTCTGTGTTCTCTCATTTCCTTATCTCTTGTGAGTACCCTCACTCCAGGCTTTTGGTTTTACAGCCTTTTCCTTCTCACTCTCATCACCAATTTGTGGATTCAACAGATCTGTGACACAGGTGACATCTTATTATAATATCATCTGCATTTAGATGAAGAAGACAAGTAGGCTAAGAGAGTTTAATTTACTTGCTCACACCCAGGAGTAGCAGAACAAGGATTTGACCCCAGCACTTCTGCTCAAAACATTCATTCTGCTATTCCTCACTGCTATCCCAATGCCGTTTCTGCCTGTGGACTCCTGCAGCAGGAAAGTCCAACAGGCTTTGGACCATGTGGGCTAACACCGGCTGATTTCAGTAGTTCCCAGAGCTCTGTGTTGAGAAGGGCTCTGAGGCTGTCTTTAGACTCAACTGGAGTGAGTGTCCTGATTGATTCGTGATGTCTGCTAAATGTGGAGAGGGTGGCATCCAGCCAAGCATTTGTGGCCCTGAGTGTCTATATCATCTGTTGGGTGACACAATGTGGAAGTGCCTTAGTCTGTTTTGTGCTGCTATAACAAAATACCACAGACGGGGTAATTTATAATGAACAGAAACATATAGTTCTGGAGGCTAGAAAGTCCATGATCAAGTTGCTGACATCTGCCAAAGACCTTCTCACTGCACATAACAAGGTGGGAGGCATCGTGTGGCAGAAATGCAAAGAGGTGACAGAGAGCAAGAGGAGGCCAAACTTACCCTCTGATAACAGCACCAGTCCCACCAGGGAGGTGGAGCCCGTGTGGCCTAAGCACCTCTTGAAGGTCCCACCTCTTGATACTGTTGCCATGGCAATTGAATTCCAACATGAGTTTTGGAGGGGACACATTCAAACCCTATCAGGAAGTGTCTGGCACAGTGATTGGGGGTGGTAGAAGCTCAGAAAATGTGAAATAATTGTTGACTTCACAGGGCTGTTTCCAGGAGGAAGAACAGTGAAAAACACTAATTCCTTTAAAATACCCACCTCTGCTCTCACATTAGATGGAGGTTTAGGGCTGATTCTGGGAATAGAGAGACTAGATGGGGGGCTCAAGCATCGTGGGTAATAACGTGGCATAATGTAAGGAATTGAGACTTCGGGGCCTGCAACACTGGCTTTGAATCTCCCTCTCATGTGGTAGCTGGGTAGCCTTAAATACATTGCTCAACTGTTACAAACTTCAATCTCTGTATCTGTAAAGTGGAGACAGTACTGGTACTTATCAAACAGGTTGTTAAGTGGATTAAATGAGATAATGTATAAAAAACCGCACAGCACAGTTCCTGGCACATAGAAAGTGTTCCATAGGTGGTAACTATTGACAGTATGACACATGAAGTTCATAGCACAGTTCCTGGCACATAGAAGGAACTAGACAAATTTTCTTCCCTCCCCTTCGCTTTCTTCTTGCTGCAGGAAATTAGGCACCTGAGAGGAAAGGGAACTTCTCTCCTCTGCCCTGGACACTCCATCTGCAAAGCGCGATCTGCTAACGTCATGTTCAGGACTTGGGGGTACCGTGGAGACGGGGAAAAGCTTGCAGTTGCCCAGACGACAGGGCAAATCATGACCTGCTTCTTCCAGGGAAAAGGTTCTTACAGATGGCCCCACCAGTGGGGGCCATGAGAGGCTGCCCCCTAGCTCCTGGGGCTTCTTGGGACAGTTGCAGAAGGACATTTGGTGCACACTGTTGGGTCCTTGTGCTGTTCCGCAGCACCTCTTGGTCCCACCCAGCGTTCTCACCTTTCGTTTCTGCTGGTCACATTGCAGTCGGTTCAGGACTGGGCTTTGGGTGACACAGCTGGCAGCACAGAAGGTCTTGGCGAGGTGGGCAGGGCATTGAGAAAGGTGGCTGATTTGCTGGATGAGAGTCTTCCAGGACGTGTCTGTGGAATTTGAAGACTTTTAAAGAGTCATGGGCGAAAAAGATACCTAAACGACTAGTTAGCACTGTTTTGCTCGCTCTGCCTACTTGATGGTGCTCACAATAGTTTTATTTCCCTGTGATTGATCTAGATTTGTATTTCGGGGCTCTTATTGAGAACTAAATTTAAATTTTGAGAAGCACAGGGCTTAGTGGTGAAAAGCACACATTTGTCCACCCATTCAGACCTGGGTCCATGTCACGATGCTGTCACTCACTCCCTTGCCATTTGACCTCAGATCAAATACTTAACCCTTCTCTCCTCTAATCTGTGAAGTGTGATGATGGTACTCCCATTATAACTTAGTCATCCCAGGACAATGAAAGAATAAATGGGAAGCACGTATCACAGGGCACAGCCCAGGGTGGGTGACGGCGGCTGCCTTGACATTGCTACCCAGGTAGATTTTCTGGGCTGAGAGTCCTTTTGTTTAGGACTCAGAAGATGTGATTCTTCTTCAGGCTGAATGAGCTCGGCAGTCACTAACTTCCCATTGCCTTATTTCCTATGGAGAATAATAAGACCACTTTGCCTACTTTACCAAGTTGTTGTCAAAATCAACAACATAATGGATGAGAAAGGTGCATGGTTGACTATAAAGCATTATCCAAGTGGAAGGTGATTATTTTATTTTTGCTCATCAGGTGTATTGAGGAATAAATCATATGCAATAAAATCCACCCTTTTAAAGTATATAGTTAGGTAAGTTTTGACAAATGCCTACAGGGTGTAACTGTGACCAAGGTCCAGATGTAGGACAGGTCCATCACTCCAAATAATTTCCTCATGCCCCTTTGTGGTAAATTCCCTCACCCAACACACAAGCCCTGGCAACTACTGATTGGCTTCTGTCTCAGTAGTTTTGCCTTTTATGGCATGTTGTATAAATGGAATCTCCTTGTCTCCCCAGCCCCTTACTCCCAACTCTGGATTAGCCTCCAGGCATCTCTTGGTGCCTGTATGAGTCGGGATTCTCCAGAGAAACAGAGATTTTAAGGAGTTGGCTATGGTGATTATGGAGACTGGGAAGTCCAAAATCTCCACAGTCAGCCACCAGGAGACCCAGGGAAGAGCAGACGTTGCAGTTTAAGCCATAAGGTTGTCCGCTGGTAGAATTCCTATTGCCTGGGGAGGTCAGTCTTTGTTCTATCCAAGCCTTCAACTGAGTAGATGAACCAGGAGGGCCACTGGCTTTACTCAAAGTCTACCATCTTAGACTTTTATCTCATCCCAAAAACACCCTCATGGAAACATCCAGAATAATCTTTGACTAAATGTCTCTCCTCTGCGGCCCAGTCATGTTTACTTGACATAAAATAACCATCACGGTCCCCACAGCAAGCTGCTGGGCGTGGCCAGAGGAAGTCACGCCACGGGCTGCCTGGACTCACTTTAAAACCTTGACGTGGTTTCCTGTGTCCTGAGAGGAACATCGCACCTCACGCACTCTTCTCGAGCTGCCCCAGCTCCCTCCTCCACCGCCTTCTCCCCCAGTGTGCCTATTTGTGCCCTGAGCACACAGAGGCTCAGATGTGAACTGCCCTCTCTCTTTGCTGCTGACCTAAGTGCCTGCCTGTGTTGGGACTGAGCCCTGCACTCCCCCGGGTGTTTACAATGAAGGAAGGTCCCTCCTACTACCCAAGGACAGTCCCCCCATGAGGGGGGCTCATTCTCTCCTTGCTTCTCAGGGACCCCACTCCTCCTTCCTCTCTCCCCCGTTCATCTCTCCCTGTGCAGTCTCTCTTACCCACACGCACACACACTCCACGTTCCTGATCTCAAAATAGCCTCACGGGGTGCCATGTTCCCCTCCAGTTAGCGCTCCATTTCCCTGCTCCCCGGCATGCCCAAACCTCTTGAATCGCTTCTCTGCTTATGTAGTCTCCACTCATCAACAGCTGCACTCCGGTTTCCGCCTTTACCACGCACCTAAAATGTCCGTCAGTCACCAGTAGTCCGCATCTCCTGCCTCCCACGGCACCCCCCTGGCTGGCCGTGTCCTCCTTCTTGGCACGTTCTGCCCTCCCGGCTTGTGGTCTGCCTTGGTTTTCCTCCTCCTCACTGGCTGTTCCTCCTCTGTCACCCTCACTGTCTTTTCTGCCTGACTTCTGGAGTTTGGGAATTTCTTGGGATGTGGTCCTGGGTCTCCTCTCTCTCCTCACCCTTTCCTCCCCTCCTCTGCACCTAAACGTCATCCTCAGATGAAGATTCCCCTAAGTGTTTCCCTAGCCAGGTCTCTCCTCTGAGCCCCAGACTCACATCCTAACCTGGTCCCTTGAGGTTTTCATTCAATTATCACGCATATGCAGCCTAATGTTTCCATATCTTGGTTTCTTTAAAGCCTGTCTCCGTGCTCTCCGTCCCTCACTCTGTAAATGGCACCACCATCCACCCAGCCATGCGAGCCAAGAATATTGTTGCTGTGGTTCCTCTTCTTGCAGCCCAACCCCCAGTTTGCCCATGGCTCAATCCCAGCCACCGTGCCCCATCTACGCCCCTACCTCCGTCCAGGAAAACCTCAGGAGGAGTCCTGCAAAGCCATTTTCCTACTTCTACCCTCCTATAGCCTGTAGTTATATATAATATATGTAATATGAGATATATATGTAGTATATATGATCATGTCACTCTTCTGCTAAACCTTTTCATGGCTTCCTACTGCATTTATAAAAAAATTCAACTCACTTATCTCAGCCTGCGCATGCTGGTCCTAATCTACCCCTCCTGCTAGCCTTGCCTTTGCTCCCCATGCTCTGGCCTCACTGGCCTTGTTTCCAGTCTGGGAAGGCAGCACCCTAACCCTTTCCCAGCTCAGGTTTTCCCATGCTCTCTCCTCTTCCTGGAAGGCTCATTCATCAATTCTTCAAATGGGTGGCTCCTTCTTGCAGTGTAAGTTTCAGCTTAATTGTCACCTTAATCGCACCCATCTTTCCAAAGTGGGCCTCGCTTCACGTGGGCCTCCTCCAGCTAATCCCCTGGATATTTTCCATCATAGCACTATGCTTTGTGATTATTTAGGTGCTCTTTTTGGTCCCAATCCTCCACTATAATGTCAGTTGTGGAGGGTAGGGCTCTGCTCTTCTTGTTTCCATAGCACCCAGCACAGCCCCTGGCACAAAGTAGGTGCTCATGGAACCTATGTTCATGGCATTAGTGAACGTACCCATGTCCTTAAGGAACTTGCAATCTAGATCACTAAGGCAGATGCTGGAGGATGCAGAGGGAAGCACTTTGTCCTCTGGGCTCTGTCCTGATGGGCTGTGTGAACTTGGACAAACGCTTCCTCTTCCTGGGCCTCAACCTCCGAGTGTACGGCAGGCTCATGAACAGCAAATCACAAGGAGGGGATGAGTTGCTAAGGTGGGGCGGAGCCTGCACTTGTTAATGTCATTGGCCTCCCTGGAATAATAGCATCTGAGAAGATGACAAATTTATGGCATTGATGCTACGAATATTCTCAGGACACCACATGGCTAAGATCTGTGCATGCCCCTAACACAGTCATCTGGGCTCCCCGCCGTGCACAGAGGGCTCTCTCTTGGGGTTAATTACCAAGGTGATCTTTGTGATCCCCTGGGACCGGCAGAAGTCACAAAGATTCGTGGCCATGCATAGTATCCCTGAGGGTAACCAGGAGAAAACACTTTCTAGAATTCTGGGCATCAAACCCAAATGGGCCAGACTGCTCCTGTTTGTTAAAACTCTCCTCTTTAATCATCATTAATCGCAAGACTCATAAAACTGATGGAAACTTTTAGTGACAAGAGACAGGAAAAGCCAGAAGGATGCCAAATAATACCACTGCTCAGAGAAAGGAGAGGATAATCTTCAGAAATCTCTAAGAGAGAGAATCAGGAATTAGGGAGGAAAAAACTTTGAGCACCAAAGTGAAAGATTTTAATTGCACCCTTCACTTCAGATATTCTTATTTCTGCTAGAGCTTATCATGCTAAAGCAAGACGTAAAGAGCATTTTTAAACGTTATGTAAGAGGTAAGCTTCCTTTCGGATTGTTTCTGGAGTGAGTGCCATTCAGAATGAATGGGGTGGGGAGAGAAGGGCTGGAAAGGGTGGGGGAGAGATGGGCACTTGCTGGAAAAATGGGATCAAATGTCAGCCACAAGGACTTCCCCTGGGCACCCCCACCCGGGGTTAAATGTGGGGGGTCACAGTGATGTTATGAAACAGTGTTCCCCTGGATTGCCTTCCTCTGCTCACTGGGGAATTTGGCCCCATTCGGATTCCTTTCAAGTGGCCAAAGGAGGGTTGGGTGTCACGTTTGCCTTGGGAAGTGGTTTGTGGATTGCTGGAGATGTCTAGCATTTTCCTCCTCTCCTGCTGATACACTCGGAAGGGATGAGCCTTGTCACTGTTCACACCAAAAGAGACCTCTCTGCTGCTGCTTTTCACTTTCATAAAGGAAAGTATTCTCCCTGCTTTGCAACTCGTCTTCTGTTCATGTTCCAGGACTCAGGCCCCGGCATGGGGGCTGGGCCATGGGACCTTTGGGGTGGCCGACTTGGAGGAATATTTTGAATCGTTTCTCTCTGCCTTTGCCCTCGACATGGCCCGAGTGCCTGTTCGCTGCCTCCCCCAAGGGTGATTCCCCCTAGAGGGCTCCTCAGCCTCTTGCCGAGGTCTGGAGATGCCTCCTCCACCGGTAGCCCAGACCTCCCAAATCCTGTTGGAAGCCCGAAGTAAACAGAGCTTCAGTTCAAGTCGAGCCCCTCTCACAGCACAAGTTGTTTTCCATTTCCTCCTTTCTAAGGGTGCTCGAAAGCTTTACTGAGCAAAGAACTGCAAAGCAGGTCTTGAGTGGGCAGACAGCAGCTGCTGTTCCCTCGGCCGGAGCTTCTGTGCTCGCGGGCTGCCCTGGGAACTGACAGGGGAAGGGCAAACCACAGCCAGGACCCCTGACGGTGAACTGCTTGCTCCTCAACTGTGCTCAAGTGCGGGCTGGAAAGACCACACAGGGAAGGAAATTGGAGGAAGGAAATAAGAGCATTTATGTAACATTTAAAAGACTCCCAGGCCCTGTAAGGCCAGTCCTCCCTTTTGGGATGCTCACCACTGATCAGCGTCAGGTGTCGGATCCTGAGAGTGCCTGGACGTCCACCGTGGGTGCTGCCTCTGCTGCTCCTGGAGGGCAGTTCTTGGGGCATCTGGTCTTGGCAGAGATCTGCTCAAGCCTAACAGAGTGTTTGTTCACTAGATATTGTGAATAAAAGAAATGCACTGCCTGGCCCTGCCTGTTGCAAGGTGCAGTCTTGACCATATATTATTTAAAGATAAATATTCAAAATGGGCACAAAGGTAACCACCCAATCAGCATGAGGGAGAAATTGCAGTCTGCACCACTTTGATGACCCTGGAATGCGAGTCACTCATTTTAAAACAGTCAGTCTGGGTATCCGGGGAGCTGGGGGAGACTTTGGCCTGCTCACCGGCTTATCTGTAGGGGCTGCAACTGGGAAGGAGGATTGAGGGGCCCAGTCCCAGGAAGAGGGGCCTGTCATAGCTGGCCAGAACCTAGGAAGAGAACAGAGTGACCACCTCTCCTGGTTTACCCAGGACTGAGGGGGTTGTTGGTATACAGGACTTTGGGTGCTAAAATCAGGGAAGCGCCAGGAAAACTGGAAAAGTTGGTCGCCCTAAGGAACCCATATAATTAGTCAACTCCAGAGTGATGGGACGTGCCACTTGGCCAAGTTGGGAGACCTCCTTCTCGTTCATGTGGGGAACACTTTGCTGCAAGGCATGGTGGACTCAGTCTGGTTTTCCAGATAGAGTTGTTCATGTCTTAGAATAACTTAGAATAGTTTGATTTGTTTATGAAATTGTTCTGGAATGCATCTATTTGCCTCCTTTGTGGTTTGTTCCTCCGGTAGTGCTGTTTCTGTTGAGATGTGTCACTTGGCGTTTCTAAATAAGGGTCCTCGCAGTTTTTCCTGATTTGAACAGACGCTGCTGCCTGAGGCGCCCTGTTCTCTCCAAGCCGGCATCTTACGGTCTTATCTCCACTGACCTCCAGGCCTTTACAGAGAGGAACATCTATGTAAGCCTTGGAGATAAAAAGATTAATTTGTTTTCCTTGTCTTCCCGGAGGAAAAGGGGGCGTTGAGGGAAAAGCAACTGGCGGAGGGAGGAGTGAGGGACGGAAGAAGAAGGAAGCAAGAGCGAGTCCCTCCGAGGAGTGTGCACGGGCTACCTCGCAGCGCAGCGGGTGGAAGCAAACACATGTGGAACGGGTCGGCTTTGGGAAACACAGCCCAAATCCATATCATGAGGCTGTTTTGGCATCTTTTCTTTGCCCTAATTCTTTTTTTTTTAAAGCCTTCAACTCCGACACACTTCCCCTCTCTTCCTTTTCTTTCATTTGTCAGTTGTGAGTATTTTGATTTGAGTCAAGAGAAACAGACAGCTGGTGCAGCCTTCACTGCTTCAATAACACCAGGGTGTTTATGTTCGCACTTCCCATCCGATGAGTGGGGTGGGTGTTAGGGAAAGCAGCTTGGTGTTCTGAGCCTTTGCGGGTGGG
>RJWJ010029993.1:0-20245 GCA_004363605.1 Indri indri | reverse complement strand
CGAGCTAACAGAATTCTTGCAGAAGACAGGCCAGAGTCATAAGACATCACCTCGGGGATGGTGGAGTTTGAGGAACCTGATCAGATATTGAGGGTGATCAAATGTCAAGGGGTGGGGGGCTGTTCTTGGTAAACTGGCTTAGCAGAGTTCTTTGCTAAAGCTGGATTTTACAAGGAAGTGCACAGATGGACCTAGCAGAAGATTCAGAAGCCTGATTAAAATTTGGCCAAGCAAAGAATCTTTGTCACTGGGAAAGTGATGACTATTGTTACCAATTTTAGATAAGGAGCATTTGACTCAAAGGAGTGTCTCACGCAAGGACATGAAAGTAGAGAAAGCAGAACCCGATCCTGATCAGGGCCAGGACCAGGGGGAAGTGAGTGAGGTGCAGGTGCATCTTCCTCTAAAATTTTGACTTTTTTATCATAGATTTTTCTCTGCACTACATGGATTTTTTTCAAATATCGCATTAAAATACTATTTATCTTGATTATTGAATTTTGGAGCACTTTCTTAGATTTCACACCTGAAGCAGGTGCCTCTCTTCCCTCACCCTATCCTGACCCTGGTAAGCAAGGTGTTAGGATAATAACTATACCAGTGCCGTTACATCACTCTGCACTCCTGCTATTTAAGCATGCCCAAGTTCTTAGCTCTAAATTCTAAATAAAATACATGAAATGAATAAATACTCCACTTGCTCAGATTCCTGGATGCAAAAAGATATATACAATTATGCAAATATAGCACCTGCTTTTGATGTTCAGTGCTTTAAAATGCTAAGCCATTAGAAGAAGTTAAAAATATTAAATGTGTAAAGATCTTTTAACCATACGCTTATTACAACCCAATTTGGCGTAATATGAAAATATTGGTGGCAGCAAATTTTAAAAGCTTTTCAGCCACATTTCCCCAATAAGATAAAAGTTTATAATTATAATTCGATTGAATATATAATTGAACCCTTGTCATGTCTTGCAGGGTTAACTTAATAGAATTCCTCACACTTAATGTAAATAGGCCCAACCAAACACGATATGGAGTTAAAAAAAAATGCTTTTGCCTATTATCGACTATAATAAAGAGCAAAGCGAATTTAGAAATTGAAATTAGATTCCCAAGAAGCCCAAGGGCAATAGCCACTATGGCACTGTTAAAACTCTTTTATTTAATTATGTGAACTTGTTACACTGATGTTTTAATAGCATAGTTACTTTCAAGGAATGCCTGAAATCAACAATTTTACTTTCTAACTGGTTCAGGAAAAAAAGGCAGTATTAAAAAAATAGAAAAAGCTCTTCCGGGAAGAAGTTTTTTTTCCTGGGGACAGAAACAAGAAACCAATCATGCCATCTAATTTCTCAATCTTCCTGCTGCCAATCTCCAGCCCCCTCTAATGGAAACCGTTAATATTTAAACAACCAAGGTAGTTACAGCACTTATCTTATAAGCAGAGGTTGATTCAAAGATCTTAAAAAAAGAAAGAGGTAAAATAGGCCTTGGGTTTTTTTTTAATTACTAAGGGTACTTGTTTTAATTGACATAAATCTAATACATAAAAGTAAGAGTTGGGTCAATTTAGTACATCTCATTAACATTTAATCAAATAACTATTCAAGCCATGGTTTCCCATGTAGGCGAATTAAAGCAACAACGTACTTCATTTCACAGTTCTCATGTAACAGTCAGTATTCCTGAACTGTGCTTAGCTGTCATCTCTCCTAATAAAAATGAAAACTGTTCTTATGAATGGAGAAGTAGGTTTTTTTAACACCCTTCTCAAATGTTTTTGTTTATCCTGCATTAGCGTGAATCTTTTTATTTACTGAAAATTTATTAAGCACTTTCTAAGCCAATAAACCTTGTACTAGATAGAGGCTATCTCCACAGAGCTTATCTACTAGAAAGAGAAAAAAAAAAAAATCTATTAACCATACACTTTCTCATATCTACTTGAAACAATATGAAAACATCGGTGCTATTTCCAGTTCAAATATATCATACCGAAAGATTCAAGGAAAATGTTCCTCTTAATAAACGTTTAAATTCAGAATAAAATCTAGGTTTACACAAATGTTGGCAGAATAAAATAACCTAAAGGTCAAAAGTATATGATTTGCTAAAACTGTCTTGGTAGACCTTAAATATTAGAGTTGGAAACCACGTGTCCAATGTATAATTTTTTGATATTAAAGCTATTTGTCACAGTGTTTTTTAGAATAATAAAGACTGTTAACAATTTAAACTTCCAACAATAACACATCACATAAGTAAGTTACTGCACACCAAAAACATGGAATTACATACAGCAATTAAAATGACTCCACTGAGAACATTTTGGAAACTACAATAAAATATGAGGTAAAGAAAAGCAGGATACTAAATTGGATATATGATATTTTCTCTGTATTTAATACTTCTTAATAATTTCTAAATTTTCTATAACAATTAATCTTATAATCAGAAAAAAAAAGTTTTTGCTTTGCTTTTTTAAAACAAAGTGAAGCAACTGATAGACATGGCAAAAAAAAAAAAAAAAAATGCTTGTTCCTTATTCCTTCTCACTACCTGGTTGTGACCTCTTGCGTTTCCCAGGAAAAAGGTTCTGTTTGTTCTTCTAGAATAGCTTCCTTTCTCTAACATTCTGTTAAGGTGTGTCCTGATCTCCTAAAGCCACAGGACCTCAGAGACTCAAAGTATATTTTCTCTTTGGTAAATTAGAAGGCTCTGCATAAATGTAAGATGTTGTTATAATAATAATTATTATGATATTTGTATTTAATTCTGCCTAGAGTAATAGAGTCCATAACAAGAATGCACATAATTGGTACTAATCAAATATTTGTTGAACTGATGTATCTAAATAATGAACCATGATATTTTAGACCTACACGAGATATTAAACTTTCCTTTATCTTAGGGACTAGAAAACTGAAACCAGAGGAGTAATTAACTTGATCAAGATTACACCACTGACGATCCACAAGGCCAAGACTCAAAGCCAGAATTTATTTATGGTTCTAAATCTAATCTCTTTTCCACTCTCCCAGCTTTGGTTAGGATTATATTCAAATATTCTGACTCTTATTGTCTTGATAGATAATAACAGCCTGTAATAGTATTAAATCCCTTTCGTGGATTGTTAGAAGATGCAGCAAAGACATAAACAAATGAACAAACAGAAATTTATTATGATAAGTAAATCTTTCTAGAGCAGTTTGGTTTTTAGAAAGAGCTCCATAATAATCCAGATTCTGCCATGACTGATCAGTGGACCTTGGGCAAAGCCGCAACTTGTCTGGGTCCCACTTGGTATGCTACAGCCAGCACAAGAGAGCTGACGGCTAAATTTGCAGGAACTTTAAAAGCCAGCTGTTCAACACAGCCACTGTTAAAAATTAAACAACAAAAAATTAACATTGAATAAGTCATATTTTACAACATAGGTTAAAAATACTCAAAGCTTACTTCCTAATTATTTTACTATATTAACTATTACCTGTGATCTGGAGTTATGTATTTTGTATCTGTCTGGTGGACAGATTATAACAGATTCTAACAGTTGGCTTCTGCGCATCTTTTTCCAACTGTGTTGAGTAATCCTGTCAGTAGCTTGAAATCAGCCACGGTGGAGTATTTACACCATGGGAATCAGCAAACATGATGAATCAGGGCTTTCCCCTCCCAGGGAGCCAGTTGTTAAACATTTTACTGGCACATATTAGCTTCATCTTCATTATTTTCAAAATGAGCTAGACACTACTTTCCATCAGCTCACACTCCAATTCCAACTGAAATGACCAACAGAAGAGACCAAAAGGGAAAAATCCTGGCCCATGATCCTCTGTGTGTGGAAGCAACTAGAATCGTACCTAGATATGCAAGTCCTTGAGAACCTGAAAATACCACTGGTAGGTGTGTATTCTATGAAAAAAAAAAAAAAAATCAAAAACAAAAACTCCAGAATGAGGACAAAGAAACAAAGAACAAACATGTAAACCAGCCTTATCTTCTCCCCTTCAATCAAATAACAGCCACTATAGCTGCAATTTAAATAGTTACTTTGATTTCCTTTACATATTTAAGTAGCTTTATAACTTCCAACATAATAAAAATATTACAAAAACCAGGCCAACTAGTAACAGACACTTCCATGAAATCTATAATAAATAAAAGAAAGGTATGAGAAAGTGGTTCTGCTACTTGAAAAGATTCAGTTGCATTTCAAGATTATTCGAGCGGATCCTAAGCATTTGAATGCTGCCACAAAGGGCTATTGTACAACCCTGAATTAAGTACCAACAAAAACCCCAAATCTATTTTACTAAAGGATTTCCATGCCCCAAAAAATAAAATGGTAAAAGAAAAACTTTATTTTGAGGGATCCATTATTCATCTTCCTTAAGATATCATTTTAATTTCTAAAATTGATATTTCAAGCACTCTTTCCCCAGAGAGGACATAGTACATGCCACACAAAGTAAAGGGCAACCTTTTGCTGAAGTGGCACTGAGACTTACATGCCTATCTCCTCTGCACAGGCCGACCCTCTGGCATCACACGGTCTTGTCTCGTTTCTCTGATTAATTAGTTGTCCCTATCTCTGCCACCCTATCCTTGCGCTTGCAGAAAAGGGAGACAAACTAGAGGTATGTGGCAGGTGGAAAATTAGGAGAATCAGGAAAAGAAGAAAATAATATTATCTGACACTATAGTAAAGGAGTTTGTCCCTTGAAATCTCACTCCAACCAGAAGGAAAATTTGAGCTGGGGGTAGGAGTGGACAGTAACATGTAGTCATGCCCTAAAACGTTATTAACAGTTTTGAAATAGAAAGGCCAGCCCCACGATCAAAGGCATCATCACAATAACGACACCAGTAATAGCTACGAGTTACCGAAAGCTTCGTCTGTATAAGAAACTGTGCTAATTCCTTTCTATTTTTTATTTCTAAGCCTTACTAGGTAGTTACTCTTATCCTCCCATTTCATAGATGAGATACTGACCCTCACTTGCTCAGATCCACACAGTTAGTAGGTGGTAAAGCAGGGAACTGTGGAATTAGGGCTCAGAACATGATACCCCAAACTATAGCACCTTGGCATACTGGGTATTTTAAGCTGAAGAAAATTGGGAAAACAGCAGAAGCAGGAAGGCCACTCTGTGACCTTTTCCCACCTTTTTCTCCTGAGAGCTGGCCATAAAAGAATTCTCTGACCTAATGCTCCTAAAAGTAGGTCTTAAGCCCCTCACTCCAGAGGGGTCCTGCCCTATCCCCAGAGAAAAGGAATGTCACACAGAGACTGAATCCAAACGAGCAGGCCTTGCTTATTTTTTGCCATTACATCGCACCCTTTTGTCCTCCAGTCATGCTTTTGCACAACTGTCCCTAAAAATATACAGTCTTCCCTGGGTCTTTGCATCTTCATTTCTGAAGTTTTCTACGTCACTTGTATTAAATAATTTTTTAATGCTTTTTCTTGTTAATCAGGTTTTTGTTGTTGCTGTTTTTATAGGGGTCTCAGCCATGAACCTTGTGTTAGATGAGGAAAAGGTATTCTTTTTCTCCCCTACAGTTTCTGGCAGCCGACATGGGGTAGCTGACACACCCCAGCAGCTCCAGAACACGGGACAACTGGCAAGAAGCTGGCAAAAGGTTAAGAATTTTTCCCAAGTTCACTGCTCCTGAATCTCTGCCTCTAGTGCCAGTAGAGAGTAGAAGGCAAGAATTTCCTTTCCATTCCAAATTCAGATTTGCAGGAGAAAATCATGTGTTTGGGTAGTGACTCGTGTATATTTGGTTTGGGGGTATCCATCAGCTATTGATCCTTTCCCTCCCAGGGACAGCTACCTCTTTCCCGTGTGTCTCCTTTTGTGTCCTGACCAAGAGCAAGACCCCATCTCTACTAAAAATAAAAAGAAATTGGCCAAACAGCTAAAAATAGAAAAAAGTAGCCGGCATGGTGGCACGTGCCTGTAGTCCCAGCTACCTGGGAGGCTGAGGCAGGAGGATCGCTTGAGCCCAGGAGTGTGAGGTTGCAGTGAGCTGTGATGATGCCACTGCACTCTACCCCACTACCCAGGGTGACAGAGCAAGACCATGTCTCAAAATAAATAAAATAAAATAAAAGAGGAGGGAAATACAGAGGAAAGGCCACGGAAAGATGGAGACCGTGAGAGAGAAGATGGCCACGTGACAACAGAGGGTGAGACTGAAGTGATGTCTCTACCAGCCAGGGAGCAGCAGGATTGATTGTTGGCAAACGCCAAAAGCCAGCAGAGGTGAGGAAGGAGCCTAACGCATAAGCTTCAGAGGGAGTGCGGCCCTGCTACGTGTTGCCCTTGGACTTGCAGCCTCCAGAAGTAGGAGACAGTAAATTTCTGTTTTTAAAGTTACCCAGATTGTGATATTTTGTCATGGCTTCCCCAGGAAGCTAATATATGACTGGCAGGGCCATGACGGGAGGTTGGGATGGAGGGTGTGAAGGTTCAACACCTCAGAGTTCTGCTTTCAGCTGCCTGGTAGGCTTTCAAGAGAAAATTCCGAGTGACCACTAATAAAACAGAAAAGGGAAGCTAAATTGGTTTCACATGTAAAATACGCCTGGCATTATTGTAAGCCAGTGTTGCCGACAGGGTCCTTTATGGAATACTAGTTCTGCAAGATATTAATAGATTTTATAAGGAAAAATGTTTGGGAAATTCTGTGTTAAATAAAATTAAACAGGCGTCTTGTTACAAAGCATCTTAGAGCCTTTCACTAATGGACTGCACATGTTTCTTTGACTTGACACTATTCTTAGACAAGGCCTAAGGACAGAGCTTCATATGACACATACCTAGATGGGTCAACTAAATCCCAGGTTAAGTAAGTTTCTCAAGCCTTCTCAGCCATTAAGTAGTAAAGCCAGATTTGAAGCCATATCTAGATGATTCCAAAGTCTACACACTTTCTGTATACCACTGTATAAATGACATAATATAACAAAATATGCCTCAATAAAACTTTTGATGAAAACAGAATTCTGAGTAAACTGGATTATTTTGGCTATTTGCATGATTTATAAGTACTGAAACTGTAAGTGATTAAAAGGCATGTTTATCTGCAAAGAAGTGAAAGTCGCAGGTCCAGAGACTGCTTCATAATGGATTTCTATTACACTCCTTCAGTTTTGAAAATAACTTTTTGGGGGTAGGTGAAGCTCTCTATCCTTCAGGACTTTAAAATTTCATGACAAAGGCAGTGTCTTCCACTGAGAAATTTTTAATTATTTTTGCTTGAGTAAATGTGGCCCTGTTCTTTTTAGAACCATCCTCTTTTTTATCACCTATTATAACTAAATTTTTCAAATTTTAAAAATGTAGGATGCACAACGTGGCAAATACAAGGGTAAGAGTGGGAACAATGGATGAGAACAATTTATGTGAGGATGAGCCCAGTAGATTCTGCAATGTCATCAGCTCAACCGTCATTCCCTGAGGTGACAAGAAACATCTCTCTGATTCTAGAAGAGCTACCATTGTTAGTAGTAGCAACCACTGTATAATACTTCCTTATTATTCTAGTACTTTCCTCAGCTCTTTTCTATAGTCATCTCATTTGATCCTCACCATCACTTTTTTTGTTTTTTGCTCGAGACAAGGTCTCACTCTATACCCTGGCTACAGTGCAGTGGTGTCATGATAGCTCACAGCAACCTCAAACTCCTGGGCTCAAGGGACCCTCCCGTCTCAGCCTTCCAAGTAGCTGGGACTACAGGTACCCACCACCATGCTGGCTAATTTTTCTATTTTTAGTAGAGATGGGGTCTTTCTCTTGCTCAGGCTGGCCTTGAACTCCTGACCTCAAGCAATACTTCCACCTCAGTCTTCCAGAGTGCTAGGGTTACAGGCATGAGCCGCTGTGCCCGGCTTGACCCTCACCATCACTCCTGAAAGGGCTGCAGCTCTTCAACAGATGCCCATGCTGACTGCACCCCCTGCCAAGTGATGACCCTCCAGTCAGGAGCTGTGCTGAGACAGACTCCAAGTTGACTGGACCATGTACTCAGTCACTGAATGAATATTAATACATCCTTACCTCCTACTGTGTGCCAGCCTTCAATCTAGGCACAGGAAAGAAGAGACAGTGTCTACCTTCATGAAGTTTACCTTCTAATGGGGAAGAGAGAGAAATTAAGAAAGAGCTATTCAGAAAATTAAGAGAGAGCTATTAAGAAAAGTAAAGCAGGGTAAACGAGATAGATAGTGAGGAGTCAAGGAGTGACCCTCTGAGTAGGTGACATCTGAGCAGATCTGAAGGACAGGAGAGAGTTCCATGTGACTACCTGGGAAGGAGTTCCAGGAGCAACAACAATGACTGCAAAGGCCTTTGACAGGAGACAAGGAAGACAGAAGCCAGTGTGGCCGGAGTCCAGCGGTGATGGTCGAGTGGTACACAGCGGGCTCAGGTGTCTGATCATGCGGGGTGTTGAAAGCCACCACGTGTTTTAGGGGCTTCCTTCCCCCCACCTCCAGATGTCTCCATGAATGTGGTGGGTGTCCAGCAGTGTAACCCACTGGTAGGGGCTGGGGGTGAAGGCAGGAAGATTCATCTCACGGGTACCTTTGTGTGAACTGGTCATGTGGGGCTCACCACACTTCCTGTCTCCATAGGGAGGGGTGCTCTTCTCTCCTCACCCTGTGTGGGCCTGTGAATTGCTGGGCAAGTCCGCTCAACTCTGGGCTTCAGTCGTGGGAAGCCCGTTTGCCCAAAAGTAAAAGCTCCATCCCAACCCAGCCCCTCTCAGGAATAAAGGTGATGTTTTGCTATCCACAGGCCTTGCTCTTTTGTCTTATTTCTCAAGTTCTTCAGAACTCAGGAAAGGAAGAGGAGGTACTATGTTTCAGATTCCCGCAGAGATCCCAGCAGAATGAATGTAGGCTTTATTCTAAATGTAACCACTACTCCCACTGTCTCTATTATCCTGCAAACATTTCATCACATATGCAATTGAAGACGGGCATGGTTAATAACACCAGCTTCATCTACCACATCAAGAATTTAAAGTCCCAAACAGTCTGGCTTCCCCACAACAGCCCTGGAAAGGTAAGTGAGAACTGGGCATGAGAAATGATCTCTAAAATCAAACCAGCCGAAATGTCTTCCCAGGGCTAATCACAAGTCAACAAAGTCACTGCATCCCCTCATCAAGTATTTTAAAATCAATCATGCACAGTATCCAAGATGGAGACAACAGAAAAAGCCCACAGACTGGTTCGTCTGGTTCTGAAGTCATTGAGACACCCTTTCTCATTGCCTCTGTCAGCAGTTTCTGAAAATAAAAACACTGTTTTCGCTTTCTTACTTGCTGGATTCTGACTTCTGTCCATCTTGCTGAAATCATTAACAATCTCTGTATTTTCAAATTCAAAAGGAAAATTGGTCTTTATCTTTATTGACTCTCCTGACACATTGCCATTATCCCTTTTGAAAATTTATCAATGCCTGGAAATTCTTCTGTAATTCGTATTTTCATGGATCTTCTAGAATTTTCTCCTACATAGATAATTCCCTTTTCCTATGCCTTCCTCTTAAATGCGGGGTTTCCCAGGATTCTACCTCCCCTTGGTCCACAGCTTATCACACTTCCACGTGCTCTGCAGGGTGGTCTCATCATTCTAACTAGCACTTTCTGCTGACACTCCGAGTGATGGCTCTTCTCAAAGGCTTCAGGCCCATCTCTCCAACTGCCCGCTGAACATTTTCACCTGATGTCCCATGGGTGTATTAAACTCAACATGTCACAGTGGAATTTAATCCTTCTGCTGAAATATGGGTGAATTGAACAGAATTTTTTTTATTTCTGTTCCCTCAAGAAACCTCTCTAAAATGAGAGTAAAGATGTTTTTTTTTTAAACGTATAAGTTTCATGGCCCAAGAAAATGAGAGAGGCAACAGTAAATGAGGCAGATCAAATTTTTGTTGTTGTTGTTAGATGGAAAGTGAACAGTTTGCAGAGAATGACAGTAGAATATAAATGAGAAACAAGCTAATTCACAGTACAGAACTGCAGAAAGCCTAAAAAATGCCAACTCCTGGACACTGCAGAAGGCAAAAGGGAAGCATGGGCTGAAAACAGGGATTGGTGAGAGTCTCTAACAGCATGTAGATCCTCAGATTCCCCCGCCCCGCCCTGCCCCCAACAGAGGACAGAAGAAAATGTGTTCTCTGGAAAATTTAGGCAGAGGCACTCTAGACTTGAAAATATGAGAAGCAGTGAAAGCGGAGGAAGAGGCACCTACTAAAAACGGAGAGAAAGTCCACACACTGACATACCCCTGCCACTTGAACACTCTTTGATACAAAAGTTCGCAGCAAGGACTGTACGCCTCCATTCTTCATCCTTTGCAGGAGACTGAAGGATTCTTCTCTGCAATGACTGAATCCTCTTAGAGACAGGACCTGCACATATTGACATGTGGGGTCCTCTAATGGAATGTCTCGGACCCCACCAATCAACTCCAGGGAGACACTGAACTGATGATGTCCCTTCAACGCAATGGAGCATCCAACCAGCAATTTAGTTTCTCATGCTTAATCTGTAAGTCGACTGCAATGCACCGCTGGACATTTGAGGACAGCCTCCAACTTGGTAGAAAATCCAAAAGACACAAAATGAACATAAAAACTCAGAAAAGGTAGCAATGTATGGAGCAGAATAACACTTCAAAAACAAAAAATATCTTTAAGGAGAGAAGATATTGCATTCATTCAACAACAGAATGCTTTTTTTAAAGGGAATAAAAAAACAAGAATACACTCCTGAAAATTAACATATGATAATAGAAATTTTAACAATTTGATAAAAGGACAGGACGATAAAGTCACAGAAATTTCACAGAAAATATAACTGAAAGAGAAAAGAACTTTAAAAAATAGGAAAAAAGAAGAAAATAAGGAGATTGGTTCCAGAAGACCAATATCTGACTAATGGGAGTTCCATAAAAAGAAGAAAGATAAAATTCAGGAGGGGAAATTATCAAAGAAATAGTACAAAAATGGAGCAAAGGTATAGACATGATTTTCCAGATTTAAAGGGACCACCAAGTTCCCGGGTCAAGGAATGAAAACACAAGGAACAGATTCCAGAAACAAAGTGACTCTCATAAACTTTTCAGAGAGAGAGAGAGAAATCACAGAAAAAGAATCAAGAACTGAAATGGCATTGGACTTTTCAATAGTAGCACTGGCAGCTAAAAAATACTGGGGAAAAAAATCCCTTCGAAATTCTGGGAGAAATGGTTTTCAAACTAGAATTGTATACTCAGCTAAAGTATTAACCAAATGTGAGGATAAATTAAAGAAATATTCAGAAATATCTAAGATTTTAAAAATTGATTCTCATAAACCACTTCTCGGAAAGCTACTGACAGATGTGGCCCACTAAAACAAGGAAATAACCAAAAAAGAGGAAGACATGGAATCCCAGTAATGGGAGCTATTAATAGCACAGGAGAGAGGAGACATGAAATGGCAGAATGATAGCTGTGTCTAAAGAGCTACCAGTGTAGACTGGAGCAGGAAGACAGAGAGGTCCACAAGAAAAGTCCTCAAGAAAGAAATACAGCCAGGTGCAGTGGCTCGTGCCTGTAATCTCAGGTACTTGGGAGGCTGAGGTGGGAGAATTGCTTGAGCCCAGGAGTTCAAGGCTGCAGTGAGCTATGATCACACCACTGTACTCCACCTGGGCAACTGAGCAAGATCCCTTTCCTAAAAAAAAAAAAAAAGAAAAAAAAAGAAAAAAACTGTAACTGATTACTGAATGAGTTTTTATGAAAAATCATATCAATAAGGATATTACAGTTCTGTCAGCAAGTTTGGGCAGATGTCCTAACAGTGACAGAGAAAATAGGATAATCCAAGAAGAGGCAATTTTTGACTCATTGAAGACAATAAAGCTGTATAAGAAAGGGAATGCAATTTTATAACATACCTACTTGGCTCAGCAGTGAGCAATATTTACGTAACAAGATAAACATCAGATATTGATTCAGCAAAAAAGAAAATTTTGTCGCCATTTGAATGGGATGTAGGGTAGGAAAGTTGGGAGATAAGTTCCATTAATGTGCTAAATTCTAACATTGTTGAAAAAGAAGTCAACAGAAAATACCTCAAATAAAAAGTATGACTCTAAAATCCATAAATCAAGAAGTACATTAGGCAGATTACTTAGAAATTTGGAAAACGAATGCTAGAAGAAACAGGTAAATGTCGGGGAGGAGGTCTCAGAGATAAGGGAAGGATGGAAGGGGTGGAGAAGAGAACTGAATTTTTTATTATGAGAATTATAATATTACTTGGCTTTTCACCTGTGTATATGTATTATGTTGACGACAATCAAAAGTAGTTAAGAAGAACTCAAAACTAAACTTACTATCTTCTTCCCTAAACTTGTCCTTACTTCTCTGTTTTCTGTCTTGGTTGGAAATACTCCCATCCACTCACAGATTGAAGCTGAAAACCCAGGACATGTTCTTGACTTATCTATCTCCCTCTTGTTCCCTTCCCACAGCCAATCAATTGCCAACTGAATCTCCCAGACGTGTTTCAAACCCACCCTCCCCTATCTAACCCTACTCCCATGGCCTAATCCAGTTCCTCAGCATCATTTGCCGGGGCTATCGCAAATCTCCAAACTAATTTCCAACCTTGACCTTAACTCCTAGTCACATGCATCTCGCTATGCTCATTTGCTGTTGTAGCTCCTATTCAGGGAGGTCACGGAATTTATACCATTTAAGAATGCATTACACAGCAACAGATAACCAATAAATAGGAAGCAGAGAAAGAGGATGGAGTTTAGAGAATTTAGTAGAGAGCTGGTCATGGAGTTCCGTGGGTTATGCTGGGAGTCTTTATCTTCATCCCCTAGTGACCAGGAACTGCTCAAGGGCTTTACATTTTGGAAAGACTTCTACGGCCATAACGTAAGGATGGACTTAAGCTGGAAAGACAGAAGGCAGAAAGAGCAGTTAATATTCTTTACAACAATCTAGAATAAAGATGAGGGGAGCTTGTATTAGGGCAGAGCAATAGAAATAGTGTGGGCAGGGCGGATTTGAAAATAACCAGAAGGTAACATTTAAAGCAGCTTGCAAATAGTGATATATTACAGTTGAAGTAGAACAAAGCATCTAGGGTAACTCCCAGATCTGACGTAGATGGCTGGGCAGTCCTATTAACTAAGATCTTCCACTCCTTGATTTTGCCATGATTTCAGCTAGCATTTGTGTGTGTGTGTGTGTGTGTGTGTGTGTGTGTGTGTGTGTGTGTGTGTGAGAGAGAGAGAGAGAGAGAGAGACAGACAGACAGACAGACAGAACCAGAGAAAGTGAAAATCAGCTCTGCTGCTAATCAGATTGAGATGTTCCCAACAGAACATTGACAATGTTTCTACATACCCAAGGCCACACTGCGGCTGTAAAATGACTGACGATTCTTTCTTTTGAGCAATTTCTGTTTTTTTGCCAGTGATATTACTTTGTCCCTCCCACCTCCTGAACAGAGACTGCTGAACTGCCATGGCCACTTGGCAGCAGCCAGTCCAGTGGGTTCTCTCTTCCCTGAACCCTCCTTTGACTTGCTCTGCACAAGGCCAGGCTTTTCAGAGACCTCCTCCTACCTCCTCCATCCCTTGGGTACGTTCCTCCTTTGCTGCACGTAAGCTAAGAAAACTAACTTTGTGTCATTACGAATGTATTCCTAGTGGTCTTTGGTAGGTGAGCTTCAACATGCCACTTGAAAGGTGTACTGAGAAAAGGTAGACACATTAGGAGACCATAAAATATAGACAGAAGAAACAATAAAGCCAGACCACAAAGGATGGCTGAGGGCTCTCACATTATTCTGAGACAAGCAGGAAAGCCTCTGCCACAACTCCCACATGTATGAGGTTGCAGCCTTTACTTTGCCAGCAGGCGTATCCTTGGGTAAGTCAATTCACTTCTTCCCCTGGACTTCAGTTCCTTCATTCGTAAATTCTGGGGATCAGGTGGACTGTATAATTCTCAACATCCCTCCCAGCTTGGGATTTCTAGGATTCTAAAAAAGCAGCCAACAGGATTGGAATAAAGCTATGGCAGGCTTTGAATCACAGTGATGACCCAAGCAGGCTACCTTGATGAGAGGACTTTCAGACCAGCTCTGGGTGCCCTGAACCAGCTGGCAACCTATATATATATATATATATTATATATATATATGTATATACGTGTATTATATGTATGACATACACATATTATATATACACGTATACATATGCATATATGTATATATACATACATGTTATATATATATATTTTTTGATCTATGCTACAAAACTGGTTCAATTACATGTTTGGGGGGAACAGATTAAAAAATAAAAACATGGTATCAACCCTATCAACAAATTCTAAATCAGTGGCTTCCAGCAAGTTTTCTCTGCCACAAAAATCTCAGATTTTGCAGACACCGAAGTTCAGGTGCATGTGTACAGTGATCGGTGGAAAGAGTCTTGGCTTCACATCAAGCATGCAGTCTGCCAGCTCAGAAAACCCCTGTGTCCCAGAAGCACATGAGGTTCATTCTCCTGCAAGCCAAGTTAATTCTACAAACACGCCAATACTTAGGAGGGAAGAAAACAAAACAAAAC
Source organism: Indri indri (assembly GCA_004363605.1). Lineage (NCBI taxonomy): Eukaryota > Metazoa > Chordata > Mammalia > Primates > Indriidae > Indri > Indri indri. The sequence continues at coordinate 5,574 of RJWJ010029993.1, read as the reverse complement.
AAATTATTTCCAGTTGACTTGCTGATTGCTAATAAGATTCTTCATCAAGTAACCCAGGCAGGAGCATTTCTCATTTTCAGAGTTTAGCTACAGCTGCCATTTTCCCCTTGTTTCAAATACAAACTCTATTATCACAAGGTCCACACGCACCTCAGAATGGCTTCTCTTTATTTAACTTTCTGCATTTCTTGCTGCTCAGCTGAGGAGCTGTTGGGCTTTTCCCTAGCCAGGCCTTTTCCTGCAACCTATCTATCCTCCAAAAGCACTAAACAATCACATTTCTTGGACCATTCAAATGTACAGGCCATTCCACATTCTTTTTCTCACAAACAGTTTTCTCTCCTTTAACAGAGATTTTCTAGACATATACTAACGGTGAGACATTTTGCTAAAACTTACGGGAGAGTCAAAGATGGAAAAGGGACAGTACCTGCTTTCAAAGAGCCCTCATTGTAGAAAAGAGAGGCATGCATGAAAACCAGTAACTCTAGGTTTTGCTGCCCTTGCTAAATATACATTTATGAAAGTTCTCATTGGATAATCACCCCACGCGCAATGCAAATCCTACTGCTCATTGTACAGCTGGCTACTTCTAACTTCGGGACAAAGCACTGAGGAAAGAGAACACAATTCTTATGGCTACCAGCATCCACTGGGGTAATCTCACTGTAGGCCCCATATCCCATCTCACCCTCTCTCTGAAGACTCGTAATAGAAGGGAAATAAGGAAAAAGCAAAAAGTGACCTTCAATGTGCACTCAAGTGGAACAGTGTAGAAGACAGAAGATTGATGGAGTAAAACAAATAGCAAAAATTAGAGTTTTTCTCCACTTCACCCTTAAAAAAAAAAATCAGCAGAGGATTGAAGGTATGATCTTAAAGAGAATTAATGAAGCAATAGTTAAATGCAGGGAAGTATGAAGGTTCATGACCTTTGTATCAACTTTACGGATTGGCATGTTTGGGAAAGGTTGGTCCTTCCTCCAAAGTTCAAGAATTTGGGCAAAAACGAGACAGGCCCGGAGGGCAGACATCCCACCAGGAACCACCAATTGTGCGCTTTTGTGTTTTGCTTCCTTGCCGACCATCCTCCCCAACCAAAGTGTTCACAGTAAGGAAGCCACCTGTGCGAACGCCTAACACAGTGCCTGGCATACAGTCAGTAGCATTTGGGAAGGCAGTGCAGTCCAGTGGGGATAGTATGAAGGATTCAAAGTATGCGCTGACAGCTTCAAATGTGGCTTCTGCCACTTAATACTCTGTGCCTTCAGACAAGGTACTTGCATTCTCAGTGGAATCACACTACCTCTCATTGTTACAGCGAGGATACATGACATTCTATAAATATACATATAAACTCACGTAGGTTCTGTGGAGAGACAAAAGACAGTCCCTGACGTCACCTTCTTGAGGCCTTGGAACAGTCCCTGGCAACAGAGCAGATGCTAAATAACTCCGAATTCCTTCACTTTGCCAGTGGTAACTATAATAGGATGGGTTTACAGAGCCGACTATCCATTCAGCACACAGAGCATGTACTAAGGTATTAAAGTGGAAAGGAAGGGGGAGTATTGGTTGCTAAATATTTAGATAAAGGCTTGGTGACTGTGGATCCAGAATGTGTGCCACAGCTGAGGTTTGGTTTGGAAGATAGGGCCACCATCAGGATAAGCGGTCATGGTTCCCAGATTAAGTAGGCATTGCCTTGTGAGAATATAAACAAATTCATTAAATTACCTGGCTTCCTATTTGGAAATGGGTTACATGGAAAAAGCATTGTGTACTCTAAGAGTCTAAGATAAAAATTATGTAACTTTCTCTCTTCCTTCCCCCCTCTCACCTTATTCTGTAATGGGAGGAGGAGAGCCTTTCTCCACTCCATTAGCCTGGATATGTCTTTTTGTTAGTTACTGTTGTAAGTTGTTAAGAACAGCTGTGGCCACAATAACGCTGTAGATAGAACAGCCATGAAAATAGTAACTGATGATTGAACACCTGCTCCAAGAACTCTGTATATTCAGATTTTCCTCAAGGTCTTGTCCTTCTATTTCTCCTTCTGTACATTCTCCTTCAACATTAATTGCCCATCCCCATGTTTGTTTAGTCCCGACATTGCTGTTGGGCATTTCAGGACAGTATCTCCCCTCTCAGTTGGCACCTCCAAATGGATAACCAAGCAGTCCCCCAAACCCACAGAGTCTAACAAGAAATTGTGGTCCCCACAAACTTCCTCCTTCTCTGACTTCATGATTCTTGATGGCACCACAGTATCACTGCAGATGCTGAGCTTTAAAACCAAAAGTCCCCGCATCGTCCATAAAGTGTCATCCTTCTTCCTTTTTCCTCTCTCTGCAATCCTTTCTATCCACAATTCAACTCTTCCTTGCCCCAGGACATTTGCAAAGCCTCCTAACACATCTCTCAGACTTCAGGTCCTCCTCACTCTAATTCAGCCTAACACTAATGCTGGAATGAGCTCTCTAACACACAAAACACTACCTTCCTCAAACGCCTTCAATGGCTCCCAGCTGCAACCAGGATAAGGTATACACTTCCTGCCTTGAAATTCAATGTCCTCCACAATGTGACTCCAACATAACTTTCCAGACCAAAATCACATGATCCCTTCGCAAACTCTAAGCCTATTCTCCAGCCAAATCCAAACTCTCCTTATTCCACAACTCTACCCTGCCCTTTATGTTTTTACAGCTTTGTTAAGCACATCTCCAGGAAAATTGTAGGAACTAATCAATACCAGTTGAATGAATCTACGTGGGGTACACACTGCAAAATTCTGTCAACTTTTCTGAATGTTTGAACGTTTTCATAATCAAACACTAAGAGATATATTAGTTAAGTGAATAAATGGAAAAAGGAATCAATTGCTTAGGAGCTGGGTTACATCCTCCCCAGAGAATTATACAGGTGCAACAAGACATGCCAAGAGGCATTTTTGGAAAATGAGTCATGAGCTATGGAGTCCCAAAAAGGAAAGGAGGAAGGGCTAGCCCCAGGGTGCCTAAATAGACATTTTGGCCAGTAAACAACCCCAAGCAATTTAAAGACAGCCACTAACTAGAATCAGACTACAGATGAAAGGTTAAGAGTTAAGTCCCAACTGTACTGGAAAGGTAAGATGCTAAGCGTTTGTTTTGTGAGGCTAATAGCTCTGAGGACACAGTCCTTGTCCCCCTTCCTCCTCCATGGCATCTTTCCCTTCAGGTTCTGAGTTAAAGTAATAAAAGAAAAGCATGTCATTTTGTGTTCAAGGCTGTACCTACAATATCTCCAAGGGGAGAGAAATCTCAATACTCTGGTTTCAGTTCAGATATGCTTTGGAGCATAGGTTTTATGAAGAAAGCACCTTGTGAACTGAGTCTATTATGGCTTAAACCACTGAACTTGCAAATATAGCATTAAAATTCAAACTCCATTCCTCATTTTGACCAGGAAAGTATAGTTCTCAGCTTTTTGCCCAGCTTCCCACTCTTCCAAGTCAATATAGATATTAACAATTTATTGTTCTAGAGGTATCTTTCTAATTGTGAGAAGCTTCCTACTTAAGTTCTTTTAAATGCTCTTAGTTCAGTCAACGAAAACCCCACATTATAAAACCATTGGAAATGTTGAACTAAAATAATGTTTGCTTTTTAAAATGAATGACACTTCCTATTACGTATTTACCTTGGGTATCTGGATGCTAATAAATGAGTATATGATGTTATCTGAGGCAATAGCTGAGTCTCTCCTCTCTGACTGTCTTAGTTCTGTGCACACCAGGGTAATAGTCAACACGCAAGTTTTTTCTCTAAGAAATTATATGCTTCCCAAAACAAAAGACAAACTCATTTTAAAAATACTGTCATGCTGTTTGCTTCTTGTTTTTACTTTTTCATGGATAGTGAACTGGTAAACCCAGCGGACTTTCTTAACACACTCCTAAGTCATTCAAACTATCAGGCTATAAAATCAAAGCCTAGTTATTTCTCAGGCTATCAAATCAGCCTCGTACAATCCCACTGTAAATCGGTTTATAAGCTGGATTCACATAAATTGTAGGGCCAATTATGCCCCTCCCAATCAACTCCTATAAAAGATGAATAAAATAGCTTCTTGCTAAGAACACTGACATTATATTATAAAGGGTTTTCACTGTACCTCGACTAGCATGGGGTACACATCTAAAGAGTCTTGACAACTGTACAGACTTTCATATGCCACCAAAGCCAGGACGGTGTACTTTTCCAAAAACTATACCAATTCTTATTTTGAACAATTTCTCTCTCTCTCTCTTTTAATTTATTTATTGAGACAGAGTCTCACTCTATCACCCTGGCTAGAGTGCAGCGGCATCACTATAGCTCACTGCAACCTTAAACTTCTGGGCTCAAGCAATCCTGCCTCAGCCTCCTGAGTGGCTGGGACTACAGGTGCGCACCACCATGCCCGGCTAGTTTTTCTGTTTTCTGTAGAAACAGGGTCTCACTCTTGCTCAGGCTGGTCTCAAACTTCTGGCCTTAAGTAATCTTCCCACCTCAGCCTCCCAGAGTGTTAGGATTACAGGCATGAGCCACCTTGCCAGGTCCAAACAACTTTCTTACAAGTTATTTTTCAAGTTAATAAAATGCATTCTCGGTGGATTTTTAAATTCTCTTTACATCTTTGTTTCTACTCATCCCACATCAAAAAAAAGAAAAAAGTATCCTAGCACTCTGGGAGGCTGAGGTGGGAGGATTGCTTGAGGCCAAGAGTTCAAGACCAGCCTGAGCAAGATCAAGACCCTGTCTCTACAAAAAACAGAAAAATTAGCCAGGCGTGGTGGCATGTACCTACAGTCCCAGCCACTCGGGAGGCTGAGGCAGGAGGATCGCTGGAGCCCAGGAGTGTGAGGTTGCAGTGAGCTATCATGATGCCACTGCACTCTAGCCAGGGTGATAGAACAAGATTGTCTCAAAAAGAAAAAAAAGAAAGAAAAAAGAAAAGAAAAAGAAAAAAGTAGTTGTACGTTTAAAAGGAGGCGGGAGGGCAAGTACTGAGCACCTCCTTCCCCATTTACTGAAGCCAAAATTGAGGCTGCAGAGAAAAGTAATGTTCCTAATGTTACCTGAGTGGTGAGTACTAGAATCAAGATTCCAGCAGAGTCGTCTGGTTCCCAAATTGCAGGAAAGGTAATGAGAGGACCGAGAGGCGACTGCACATGGGTCATGGATAGCCACAATCATCATGTGGCCAGAGTTTTAAACATTATCTTGCTCTGTCTTCACCATAGGCTTCATCATAACTTGTAACTCATAAGGAAAATTACCTTTAACTGAAAAGCTAAGCACTGCCCTAGGTAAGTATTTTCTATATGTTATTTCTATCTCTAATGGAAAAATTCTGTATTTTAAAAGAAAAATCGGTCATTATACCCATCTTTCAGATGGAGAGACTGAGGCTTACTAGGCTTAAATAATTTGCACGAGGTCATCAACTAGCAAAACTAGAGCTGGGATTTGAATTCATAAATACATCACGGCCCTTTTTTGTTTCCGTGACACCAAGCTGACCTGCAAGGACTGAATCCATTTCTCA
>RJWJ010029992.1:0-20207 GCA_004363605.1 Indri indri | reverse complement strand
CTGCTTTAAATTTTAAAAAACTCTGCTTAGGATATGTTCTTTGTTATAATTATTCTTGAAAATGACATGTGCAAAGTCAAAGGAATTCTGTATATGGTACAAAGTCAAAGAATTCTGTATATGGTACAATATAAAATGGAAGACTCAGACTAGGGATTGCTTTCCTTAGATAGTAGTCTCCTTTTAGGTTTCTTTCTTTCTCTATTTTAACCTTTGGCTAGATAATCCAGAGATAAAGTAAAGTCCTAGGAAGCAGTGCCTTCTACTGGTAATTCTTTTGAAAGATAATATTATTTATCTAAGGCTTGCATTTATATATTAAAATTATAAAAAATAAATATCTAAAAACAGCAAACTCACATTGTAGTTCTTCTAGATAGCCTTGCCTTCTTACCACCATGGCTGAAACAACTTTGCCCAACTTCAAACAAAATCAGCCACTCCTGTGAGTAGCCCATGTGAAACAATAACATTATAACCTGTACCCTTTATTCCATTGTTTATTTTTTTCTTTTTATTAGTATATGCACTAAAACTACCATACAAGCACCTGGAACAAAAAGTATCATTTTTAATTTCTTGAATTCCCATGACATATAACATGTCTTTCGCTTAGTAAGATTCTGTAAGTACACATCCATTTTTGACCAGTTCACTTTATGTTGCCTAGATTAATGCTAAAAATATGACCGTATGATAAAGATCTCTCCAAACTCCTCTGCATTTTTCCCCAAATATTCTAATCCTCTATGCTAAATGAGATACAATTAATTATCTGGCTACACAATTCCTAGCACATAGTTGGCACTCAATGTGGTTTTTTCTATGAATAAATTAATGCATTGAAAGAGTCTCTATTTCGTGCCAGGCAAATTATTTTTATGTTATGAAGAAAGTACACAACTTAGATATAACAACCCTTAAGATTTACTTTTAAGGAAGTTATAGTTTAGATGGAAATAGAGGACATATACCCACTCATCCATTCATCCACTAGTGGAAAAATACTTAGTGAAGGACACAATGTGCCAGGTAGATGGCAACATAATTAATAAATCAAGAAAGAAGGAGGACTTTATATATATATGAGTACAATGGGACATAGATAATAGAGAGATGATGTCTCACTAAAATAATCAGAGAATGCTTCCTGAAAAAAACAACAATTCAACAGGGTAATGAGGGATGAATTAGACACAGAGGGAAGAAGCTCCCAAACAGGAGAAATGAGATTCATAAATCAAAGCAATTTACAGAAAGATCTAGGACAGTGAGTAGAATGGTTTGGTTAACAGAGTAGATTTTAGGAGTAAATGTAGGTAAAGATAAAAGGTAAGGACCAGATTATAGAGATTCTGGTTAAAGTCTTACCAACTTTGAATAGTTACACCAAAATGAAGAAATTTATACTGAACGCAGAGGAGAACTGATGACAGTTTGTGAGCAACAGAGTAACACAATAAAAATATTAGTTTAGGAAGAAAAATTTGCGGAAATTGGTAACTGATAGAAGGTTGAAGGTTAGAACTAAAGAAGAGGTATTAGTGGGTGAGATAAATTCAAACATAAAGATATTAGTTGACTGCATAATTTAGGGAACAATAGTGCTAATAAGAGAAACATATACATTAGAAAGAAGGCCAATTTGAAAGAAAACATTAAATTCGATTTTAGAAAGAAGTCTTTGTTGGTGGCAGAATTTTAAAAAAGAACTACAGATAATAGATAATCAGAAAATGCAGGACTTCTATGGAAGTAACTAACGTAGTGTATGTAGTCTTTTAAACACAAGAAATGAGTTAAGTAATAATTGTAATTATTTCTAACTAATTTCCTTTAAAATACTCTGAGTCAGTATTATCATTATTCTTATTTTAGAAAAGGAAAAAACTAAGTTATAGAGTGGTTAAATATCTTTTTTTACACTACCTGGTCTTTGCACTGTACCACAGAGTAGCTCAAAAATAGAATTATCTCTTCAAGAGAAAAATCATAAGAAAATAGAGTGGGGGCTGGGGGGTCCCTAAATTTTGCAGTCCATCCACCATTAAAAGACCAGTGGACAAAGAGGATCAAGCAAAGAAGACAGGTGAGGTGAGGTTAAAGTGATAAGAGAAGAATCATAATTACTCTTGCAACAGTTTTACAACACTAAACATTCTGAATACGAACTTCTAAATTCTAGACCACGACATTTAACTTAATGGTTTTCATTTATTGCTCTCCCAAATACTTGTTTTTTATGTTCATTCCCTCATGTTAAGTTTTAAGCATAGCAGAACACAATTGAAAAACAACTGAAAATATTTAAAAGGATGAATCTTCTTCAGGGAACACCAAATATGGATATGCAAAATAAAATAAAAATTGGCAATCCAAAGAGGATACTGTATTTCTGCCTTACGTTTTTCTAGTAGCAAGACTTATTTGATCAGGACATTTACATTTATTTGTCTGGTTCCTTTTGTGAGAAGACTAATAGACATTAGAAATTAAACTTTACTGTATACTAAGGATTTTTTTACAATAGAATGTTACTTATCTGAGTAATCAAAACAGATCTTAAGCTTGAATGGAAAATTTTACTTCAAATAAATGAAACAACCAACACTTCTACTTGACATATAAACAGAATTACACAAAGTTAGCATGTCACTTTATCAAAGAAAAGCATATCAGTTTCATACCTATTATCTATGAATTTCAATTATAATTATTAGTATCTTATGGTTCATGCTTTCCTTTTCCCTCGTACATGTTTTGAACATCTTTATTTTCCTAAGGTAAGAGTTAGCTTTGTGTTTACTCTGTAAGCATTCCATGTAAATTTTATAACCAAGTCTGTCATATATAATATTCAGAAGTCTTTCAAATAGAAAATTTATTTATGTTAAACATGCAGTCTTTCAAACTTTTACCCCATTTTTCTTCTCTTTTCTCTAAATCCTCTTTGCCATCAGTTTCTGATATAAAACATGCCAATCTCCATACTTCTCTACCCATTGTTTCCCACGTACAAAGACCTCATTCATTATATTGTTATTTAGAGGCATGAACAAGTTCATCAGGTCCTGGCATAAGATGTAAATAGAAGTAGAAACACGGTTTTCATAGAAATATAAAAACAGACAACACAGAGCAATAAATAAGACTGAACTTCTTTGTAATCCTTACTATATATTTCACCAGAGCAGGGATCAACAAAACTTACCGTCACATGTACATACAAAAGCAAAAATAGTTTTCAAGCTATAGCTACTTATGAATAAATTATTATTATTTTGAAAGATAATCTGAGTTTATGCAAAATATTTTATTATACATTACGAAAGTTTAAACTGTATCTAAAACTGTGTCATTTGACAATGTTTGGTCACCAACAACTTTTAAAGGGACCTTTTGCAAGGTTGTTCCCTAAGTTTATCCTGTTATGTTTAGTTTCTGAAATGTTCTCTGCATTGAGATCAAGCACTTCATTCTATTGTTCCTTCCTTCCGACACAAATGGCAGCAGTTTTAAGTTCTTCACCACCTTTTTGCCTTTCTTTTTGCTAGCATCACTGCTCTTACGAAAGAGCTTCACTCAGCTTCTTCCATTCCAGCAAAGTCAGAGATGGAAGACAGGATAAAAAGAGGAGAAAAAAAAAAAATGAAAAGGTATAGCGTTCCCCCAGGAAATGGTGAAAATGAAAAGGAAAAAAATGTGAAATTAAGGATAGATAAGGAAGATCAGACGGCAATATGTGGATGGTTGGATGGTTTTGTATTGGGTTCTCTGCTGTGTTCCCTTGGTCTATGTCACTATTTTTGTGCCATGCCAGATCCCTGTCTCTCACCGCTCACAAAAATTAATTTAAGATGGATAACAGATTTAAATCTAAGACATGAAACCATAAGACTTCTAGAAGAAAATGTTGGAAAAACTCTTCTAGATATTGGCCTAAGCAAAGAATTTATGAAGAGACCCCAAAGGCAATCACAGCAACAACAAAAATAAATAAATGGGACTTAATTAAATTAAAAAGCTTCTGCACAGCCAAGGAAACAATCAACAGAGCAAACAATCTACAGAATGGGAGAAAATAGTCACATGCCATACATATGATAAAGGGCTAATAACCAGAATCTACAAAGAATTCAAGCAAATCAGCAAGAAAAAAATCAAACAACCCTATTAAAAGTGGGCAAAAGACATGAACAGAAGCTTTTCAAAAGAAGATAGACTGATGGCCAAGAAGCATGTGAAAAAATGCTCAACATCACTAATCATCAGAGAAAGGCAAATAAAAACCACAACGAGATATCACCTAACCCCAGTGAGAGTGACTTTTATCAAAAAGTCCCAAAGCAATCAATGCAGGCGTGGATGCAGATAGAAAGGCACAGTTACACACTGTTGGCGAGACTGCAAACTAGTTCAACCTTTATGGAAAGTAGTATGGAGATTCCTCAAAGAACTAAAAGTAGACCTACCATTTGATCCAGCAATCCCACTACTGGGTATTTACCCAAAGGAAAAAAAGTCATTTTATCAAAAAGACACTTGCACTCAAACATTTATAGCAGCAAAATTCACAATTGCACAGATGCGGAAACAACCCAAGTGCCCATCAATACATAAATGGATTAATAAAATGTGGTATATGTAATACTATGGAGTACTACTCAGCCATAAAAAAATGGTGAACTAATACCTTTTGTAGTAACCTGGGTGGAAATAGAGACCATCTTCCTAAGTGAAGTATTACGAGAACGGAAAAACAAACACCACATGTGCTCGCCATTAAATTGGAACCAAATGATCAATATTCGTGTACATATGGTAGTAAAATTTAACAAAAATCAAGCAGGTGGGTGGGGGGAGGATGAGATGGGTAAATTAACACCTACAATGCACATTATCTGGGCGATGGACACACTTATAACTTTGACTCGAACTGTACAAAAGTAATTCATGTAACTAAAATGTATGCCCATAATATCCTGAAATAAATAAATAAAATAAAAATACTTAAATACTGGGGGGAAAAGAAAATAAATAAATATTTTTTTTTAGAACAAGATAAATAAGGAAAGACTCAGAAATAGTATCTGAAAGAAATGTGTGTTTCTTTATTAGTTGGACACAGGATATTTCAGAGGTTCTTGAATTAATATATCTAAAGTAAATAATAGAATTAACTTTAAAATGTCCCTTTTTGTTTTGTTTTGTTTTCTAAACAAGCAAGATAAGTATTTAAAAATACTTTATGGCAGCAAAATTTCATCCTACAATGATTTAGAATTCAAAATTCAATTCTTTCTTTACTGCTGTTTTCTCTTACTGTTTCACTAATAATTGTAAATCGCTAAACTTTGTTCCAAAATTAGACTGTCTTATTGGCTGAAGACTACCGAGAAAATTTTCTAATAAGAAGATTGCTTAATTATGAGTAATGTAATAGCTAGGCTATAAAGCTAAAATTTATTCAAACAAGTATATCTGCCAGCTAAAACGTCCTATCTTTATGTTTTATTATGTTATTCTAAAATTAATTCACACTTGTGCCTAAAACAGTAGCATTCCTGATAAATAAAAAGGTAGAAAGAATATTTAATTAAACTCTACTGGAATAATTCTATTGATATAATGTTCTAATACTTAGAAAAAATATTAGAGTTCATTATGATAAATCTGACAAGACTGAAGGAAAACTAGTTTAGGAGAACTTTTATGACTCCTAAATACAAAGTCACTTTTCTAAAGAAAGGAGCTAGTAAAAATGTTTTAAAAGAATTCTACATTTTTTTGAAAGAAATTATCAAAACTTTTCTTGTGGTTTGTAAGAAAGAATATGGCAATAAATACCTTCTACTTAGAAAACAGCCTAACTTTACCATTATTTGAATCATTAAAAATTGCAATAATTTCACTTCCTTACCTCCAAAAACAGAAACATTTATACTTGAGTTATTAAACATCTGATTATAGAATCTCTCTAATCATCAAATATACTAAATTTAAAAAACCAAGTCATCTTGAAGATAACATAATAGAAATGATTAAGACTTAAATGTTGAAGAGAAATTTAAGTTGTAGGTAAACTGACCAAATGCATGAGTTTGGGAGAAAACAACGCAAGTCCATAAATAACAGTGTGCTGTGAATTATTTTATTCATGTATTGTTATACATTTGTCACTAATCACAAACAGAAAAAAAGTTTAACCTTTAGCTATCTACAGGTTAAAAAAGTCAAAGTCCTTTTGTTCTAATTATCTATCCATTACTTGGAATAATCTAGCATTAAGATCTGTGATTCTAGAATTTATTATTTATAGTTAGAGAGGGTATACTTTTTAAGGAAATAAAAAGCTTTTTCCATTTGAGCATGGGTTTTGCCTTTCTGACAGCTCTAAGTCCACAGGATGTGGAGGGATGATTTAAATTTTACATCAAAATTGTGACTGCACTAGACTTTTTCCCCTTCTCAAGGGAGGCATTGTTCTTGCCTTTCCATAACCAGGCGTGACAGCGCCAGACTGGAGTCATACGGCTGGTCTCTGAGTCAGCGTGAAAGTGCTCACCTCCTGAGTCTCCCCAGATGCTCGGCTCCTCGTGTGTCTGAAAGCTGAGCACAGAGTAGCCACATACCCCAGTCCTGGGACAGACAGAGGATTGGAAGGAAGAATCTAGGGATCAGTAAAAACTCTCTCTTGTAAGACATGTTATAAAAAATATTTTATTAATAATATAAAGTACCAAACAATACAAAAAAAGCTCCCAAGCCCTGTATTTAATGTTAGTAACATTTTTCTCTGACCCAAAAGTTCAGAAAATTGATTAACAAATTGATTAACAAGTAATTGTATGCTTTTGGGTTATGGAAATAAAGTGTTAAAATCAGAAGCCTTCTGGATTTTTCTGAGACATGTGATTGCCACAAGTATAAATTTCAGGTTATAGAAAGCAAGATAGACACTGAAAGAATATTATATGAAATGTTTATCTATTCTCAAAATCTCTAATAAGATATCTTTTAAAACTATCTGTAGAATCCCTGCAATAGGGACAATCTTTTCTGCTCTCTATTAGAACAACTGCTAATGTAATTCAGTTTATATTGTTCTATCCTTGAATGAATCTGTCAGGGAAGTTTTAAAGGTACCTGTATCTTGTGTAAATATGCAACCATGTGTGTCTGGGGATGGGGGTGCGGGGGGGTAGAAAAAGAGAGAAAAAGAGGAAGAAGAAGAAATAAAGGAAGAGGAGAAGGAGGAAGAGGAAGAGAGAGAAAATGTACTATCTAATGATATGTTAATGGTACTAATATTCTTTCTTTTTTTATGCAACCTCTCTATTAAGGATTGGCCCACACCATCTTAATTTAAACATAATCTGATTCTAACAACTTTCATTGATTATATAATTCAAAACTATTTGGTTGAAACTTTTGAGTATATTAAAGGACAAAATAAAGTAGCAGCAAAAACTCCTTCCAGTTGGTTAACCCATGAAAAGGAAACCTAAATGATACGTAATTCCTAAATATTACTACTACAGTGAGTAGTAATAATGCCAGTCAATTTTTTATGGTATCCTCATGAGAATATATTAATGTCTACATATATTCACAAGTGCATGTGTATGTGGGCACTTTTATAATAACTTATAAAAAGAGTTCACCATATTCATCTTAATCATAGTGAAAGAAGATGGATTTTTTAATGAACATCACTGATTATGTGAGGTGCATATGCAAAAAAGTTAGTTTTGAGTAAGAAAAAATATCTGTTTAGGATTAATGATATTGAGTCCTCTGTAAAAATATCATTTCACTTGTTTTAATGACTTGGTCATTTTGACCCTTTCAGGACTTCATAGTTCTGTAATGGCAGAAATGCAAATAGGAAATAAAATTTTATTTTCCAAAATAATATCTTTAAGTACTCATTTTGAGCCTCCTTCCCCATCTCCTTATCTGGGCTTCCTCTTAAAGTACCCACCCCCACTCGTGCTCTCTCCTTCCCCACATTATCAAGTCTAAATAAATACCAAATTGTTCCATAATCAAAAGTGACTTATTTTTAGCATGGTGTATGTCTTGAAATAAAATCTTTGGCATGTTTAATTTATTTAAGATCTAATAATGATGACAAAAATAATTAAGTAACCAGTCTAGTTTTAACTTCTTTTGTTTTCAAAGGTCATTGTGAAATCAAGCAAGTTAAGCTGTCTAAAGCAAACCTCTAGAGAATGTTTTCCCCTCTAGCAGAAATGAGCAAGGAGGCTCACAGCTAAAAGGAATACTGAACATCAGCATCAGATTTGTTGAGAACTGTCTAAGTAGTCCAACGAAGAGCAATATTATGACCCCCTACCCTCTCTGGAATCCAAATAACCCCGACAAAGAGTAGTTTATACATTGCTAAATTCTAGTCAATTTAGGGGGATCACTTTTTCTTTCCATGCCCCATGTAGACTTCATTGCAGCCTGTTTCTACAGCAGCTGTTGTAAAATGTACAAAGTAGAAAATATTTGTTATATTCAAAATAGACAGCAAAGAACATATACACAGTGCACAAATCTTTCCTAGAACAACAGCTTCTGATGTGAGAGATGGGCATACTAGACAAATATAAATTTTCTCAACTTCACAGCAAAAATGAAGAATTTGTCATCATAATCATGAAAAGTCCAAAAGTAAGGGTGCAGTGCCAAAGAAGATGAGCATCTATCAACCCAAACTCCGAAACAGCGGGATGCAGCTATGGTTGATGTTATAAGAATACTGAGCCTCTTCATTGGCTCCTTTCATGCCAAAGCTCCTTTGCTTGGATGAATATGAATTAAATCCATAAGCTTTCATATTTTTCTAGCTTGACCTCTAAACTCATTTTATGTCTTAACTGTTTATCTTCTTTCCCCATTAATCTTTCTGATTTTAGCACATTCCCTGTTGTTTTTAGAAAAAAAGTTTAAAAGCATGGTTCATACTGCCACCGTGGACAAGTTAAGAATGTTAGCTCTTTTCTATAAACGGGTAAGAACAGTTCAGTAGTAACTGAAAGGCTACCGGTTTCCTGCCCGTGAAATAAAAATTCAAAAGGTATGGCATATTCTGTAGAGAAGAAAATTATCAAACTCTTGCAAAGGTATGACAAGTGTAAACACACAAAAGATCTCAGTACAAGGTTTGCACTAGTTTTCAAACAGGGCTAACACTAATGTCACTATTAAGTTCATATTTGTTTACATTTTAAAAGTATGTTGTATAGATAAACCTTTTGAATAAATAGCTTTTGTACATGCTTTCTCTTTTCAATTGGTTCTAAGGCTTAGCACACACAATGTAGCTATTTTCTAAAATACTGTCACTACAATAGAAATATCTAATTTGAGATTATAATTTTAGATGGTGATACAAGTTGAGTTCATTCCTATTGTTCGTTAAAACATAGCTGATAAGAAATTTTACTGTTTAACACAATCAATTTACCCATATCACCATGAAATCTGTCAGTATAAAAATTAAAAATCTTAAAGGTGTTCACTTCACAAATCTGTAAAAGGAATAGTATTTAAACAAAAGCAAAACCTGCAAGCTGGAATCTTGCACTTCGATATGGTGTTTACCATTTACCATTTTATAGGTACTCTGTCTGCCATCTTTTCTGCTGTTCTCTACTGTTTTCCCCAAAGCTTAACAAAGGCCCAGCTGTATAAACCAGTCCTGTCAAAGAACATAGTTAAGGGATGGATAAAACAGGGAGGGGTGTCTAACATGCTGACCACTGTCTGAGCTTACGAGGATAAAGAAGCCTTGATGGAGAAAAGTAATCATCCATTCCTGTTTTCTTTTTTTTTAACCTCATTACCACATGCTAGAACATTTTTTTTCCACTACCCAAACACCCCCATTCCTAACCCCCACAACTGAAAGGACTTTGTGTTCCAAAAAAGACTGAAATCTCCCCAGCCTCTCCTTCCCTCCTTTTTTTTTTTTTGTTTTTGTTTTTTTGTTATTGCTGTTCTTTTTTGTTTTTTTGTTGCTGGCAAGCTTATGGAGGCATGATCGCTTAAAGATTTCCTAAAATACTGGTTTTCTCTCCATGACACCATCCACACACAGTTCCCTGAAATCATTTTTAATGGATATATTAAACTTGCTTTGGATTCCTTTTTACCAAAATATTATCAACAGCTTTTGATTTCAAGATAGTTATTTATGCTAAGGAGTCTGGAAAATGATACATTACTTTAAAAAATAGTAAAGCACATATAATTAAGGTCGAATGAGTGCTGAAATCTAGGGTATATATCTTACATTTTAAAGAATGTGTTTCTTGTAGAATACGTATTTCAAATGGAGCTGGCTAAGTGCACACTCAGACTGTGTAGCAACTGTGAGATGATTCTGAAATTTAAAGGAAAGTTTAGGCTGAGTTAATTAATCCTTTCAAAATCCTAGTTCTCATGTGTCCAAAAACATCAAACCATGGGGAAGATTTTCCAGAGATTTAAATACGCATTTCCTATTTTCAAGTTTGTCATTCTTGCATACTATGTTGACATTATTTATAAAGGAATGAAGCCAAATCCCCACAAAGATAGCTACCATAACCACACTGGTTAAAGAGTCAGCGAAACATATTAAATACCCAAGGAAATCCCTGGGCAAGAGCCACCAGACCTATATGGAGAGAGCTGTATCATCTGTAAAGTCAGTTCTATTTCAGGATGTCCTTTGAGGTTGGGACAAATATTTGAACATTATTAAATCCTCTATTTATCCAAAGACTGCTGCAGCTGCAGTGCAAGGCTTCTTCACACTGTCCTGTCAGTGACCTAAAGGGATTATCCTTTTTCAGATGGGGCAAAATGTGATTCCTTCTCCAATCTGTGTACTTTTCTATTCAACATGAAATGTATATTTATAATACAAAACATAGTCTCCTTGGAGTAAACTATTAACCATAGTTGCTTTAGAGTCTACCTCTTCCCACATCGATGGCTGGTGTAGGTACAATAGCCACAGCTGCTCATATTCCAACCTGCTTCATGTGGTAGTCTACTTTCAGAAATAATTGAGTAATTACCCTCTGATATTTGGCTTTTATGAAACAAACCGAACGTTCTAAAATGTATCAAAAATAATACCTGCCAATGTCATATTCGAATCATAACACAGAAGTTAAATATAGAGAGAAAAAATATATACTCCATTGCAAAAGAAAGCAATATTTAAAAACTCACTTCTTTACTATCATGAACTTCTCACCTTGCCTTCCTGAAAATACTTAACTGCCCAGAAATACATGTAGATAATCTATATAATATTTTAAAAACCCAGCAATATATTATTTTGAAAAATAAAACTGAACTACTAAAGATAGCACCATTCGGTGACATCTTAAGAAATACTAATTAAAATGGTTATTAAATATAAACTAAATTTCTTCAATTTAAATATATTTCCCAAACAGAATATTTGTTTATACTGAAGCATGTCTCTTTTACATAAATGAGTATCAGAATCTTAAATCTGCTTAAACTTGGGCTGTTTTCTTCCATCTCTTTGCATTCTTGCTGTTTTAAATGACTTGCTAATAAAAACCTATAATGATTCAAATCTCTCTGGAAATGTGTTTTAAAAGAATGTGTACCTTTTGTTCTTTATGTTTCCTTTCAAAGAGCAGTAAGAACAACAGTATTATGAGAGAAAACTAAAGATATTTTCTAGGACATATCTATACACTTTAGTTTCAGAGAGGTATGAATGACTCTCACTAATTATGCATTGATATGTACCAGTCACTGTGCTAGATGCTTTATATGTATTATTTCTGGTAATCAAAACAACTCTCTATTGAACAATAGACATAAATGTAAGAGCTGAAACTATACACCACTTAGAAGGAAACACAGAAGCATATCTTCATAACTTGGATTAGGCAATGGTTTGTTAGATTCAGTGCCAAAAATACAGGTGAAAAAGAAAAAAACTAGATAAATTAGACTTCATCAAAATTGAAAACTTCTGTGCTGAATATGATAATAACAAGAAAGTGAAAAGACAATCCAAAGAATAGAACATACTTTCAAATTGTACATCTGCTAAGGGACTTACATACAGAATACATAAACTTTAGAATTCTGAAAGTCTCATACACACATACACACACACAGAAACTACTGTACAACTCTTACAATAAAAAGAGAAATAATCCATTTTAAAAATGGGCAAAGGAACCAAATAGACATTTCTCCAAAGAAAATATACAAATGGTCAATAAGCACATAAGAAGATGTTCAAAATCATTAGTAATTAAGAAAATACAAACCAAAACCACAATTAGATGCCATTTCAAATCCACTAGAATGGATAAAACAAAAAAGACAGACAATAACAAATGTTGGAGAAGATGTGGAGAAATTTGAACCATCAAAGATTACTGTTAAGAATATAAAATTATGCAGCCACTTCAGAAAACAGTTTGCAGTTTCTAAAGAGTTACCATACAACCCAGCAATTCCCCTCCTAGGTAAATACCCAAGAGAAATGAAAACATATGTACATGAAAAAACTTGTACACAAAGGTGCACAATAGCATTATTCATAATAGCCAAAAAAGTAGAAACAACCCAAATATCCATCAAACAATGAATGGAAAAACAAAATGTGACATATCCGTATAATGGAATATTATTTGATAATAAAAAGTAATGAAGTACTGATAGATGCTACAACATAGATGAACCTTGAAAACATTTTGCTAAGTGAAAGAAGCCATTCACAAAGGACTATATACTGTATGATTCCGTTTATATGAAATGTCCAGGATAGGCGAATTAATATATTGAGAAAGTAGATTGGTGGTTGTCTAGGGTCACAGGCATGTGTGTGGGGGTAGGGGGATGGGGAATAACTGCTAATGGGCACAAGTGATGAAAATATTCAAAAAAATTAGATTGTGGTGATGGTTACACAATTCTGAATATACTAAAAACCACTGAACTGTACACTAAATGGGTAAATTTTATGGTATGTGAATTATATTTTAATAAAGCAATATATTTTTTAAAAACTACAAAATAGACATTATCGCCTCCATTTTTCCTATAGAGACTGGCTCAGAGATGTTACACAAGTTAATAAAAATCTCACTGTCAGAAAGTGGCCAAACTAGAATCTGGGGCTATACCTGCTCCAAATATTATCACATTTTCATTAATAATTACAATTCAAATAAAATTGACATTTCCCCAAAGAAGCAGAAATATATTTTCCCATTTCTACATGTTTATTTGAATGCAAGCTTTTATTGAAACTGTTATTAGACCCACGCTAGGTAAATGTTTCTTTTTCTTCTCCTGTTTTTTTTTTCTTCAGTTCTTTTATTTTTATGAAGCACCCTCTGTGCAACATCATCTTCTTACACCTATGATAAGCAAATATTTGATGATTTATCTAAAAGAAAACACTGTATAGATTTATAATTCATTCCTAATGCATACATACAGCAGACAATATCCTGTTGACCCATATGCTCTTAATGGTAGATTATCAATTTTTATTATGATTCTTACTAATTTCTTCATTTGAATATTTAGAAAAGATAATATGGGTTATATTGCTATCCAGTTGTTCAGTCTCAAGCTGTTCGTTTCAGCTTTTCATTCTTATTAACAAAGGTGAAGTTATGGGAAGGTAACTTAACCTTCAGTTCATCAGAGGAAACTTATCAAGGAATCACAGCCTTTGTAAATAATTTCTGGAATAAATCTCCACAACAATTATTATTAGCTGTTAATCTGTGTTTCTTCCATTTCCAGAGCTCCATATCAATTCATTTTATATGAAATCAACTATTGTTGGTAGCAGTCTTACAAACATTTTTTAAAATATTTCAGAGGGGAAGCAAAATGGATAAGCCAACTGTTTTAAAATTTTTTCATAGTAGTTTGTTTACAAATACATTTCCACCATTATAAAAGTAGAACACAAACCTCAATTATTAATATCCCATGATATGCTCCATGATGTTTTTCATTTATGATAGTAGTTTGAATTAATTTAGGGTAATTCGAATAGGCTTAATTAAATAGATATTGATTTGCCAGGACACATAACTTTAAACCAATTTAGAACTCAGGATTTCCTTGAGGTACATCTTCCTACAAGTGTTTCAATTTTTATTCCCTTAAAAATAATTTAAACTCTATCATGGTAGAGGAGAAAAAATGAATTAGAGGGAAGAGAAACAGACATTTGGGTGATAACAACAATAACTACAAAATATGTAAATGTGAGTAGTAAACCAAAAGAGTTTATTGATTCCCAGGGACCCAGATATTAAAAATATCAATTACTATTCTCATTACTAATTAAATGAATTGTTTTTAAAACCTATGCTGGTAGTTCACATTTATTCATTTTTATCTGCCTTCAAATTTTGCTTAACTTTTGTGCTGCAGTAAATAAGCTACTTGCAAATTCTAGATTTAAATACAAAATCTCATATTTCAGGCCTTTATATCCATTACAGAAATCCATCTAATAAACTTTTAACCATATGAAACTTTTTAACCAAAATTAAATTGAGTTTATTATTGGACTGTAAACTCTTTCGGACACAATATTGTTTATTTTTCAGTCTAATGTAAGATCTAACATAGAGCATAAAAAACCAAAGTAGAGGCATGAAGGTAATATTTAAGAGCGTGAGCTATGATTAGACAAATGTGGTCAGGTTCTTAGCTATGCTCTTTCCTAGCCCTGTGACCTTGCCTATGTTACCTAACCTCTCTGTTTTCCCATTATAGGAAATATAAACAGTACATTACTTATGCATTTCGAGGGAAGTAAATGAGTACATATAAATGCATGTAGCACTGTACTAAACACTACACATACTTAATAAATGCTATATATTATTATTGTTATTATTTGAAATTTAATTGAATCTCATTTAAACCACTCAGATGTAAAGCACAGTTAAGATTAGGATACAACGCAATCTACTTAGCTATGAGAAGTCATCTGTGTTTAATATAGTTGGACCTTTCAAAAAAAGTCAAGAGTTATTTTAATATTTCTATACAGCCAAAATTTGTATTTTTGAATTAAAAAAATAAGTCTTAGAACCGATGGTGCAAAGCTAAGATTTCTGAATCTTGCTAAAAAAAAAATTGAGTAAACAAGTTCTGCTATCTGGCTCTTCAGATTTTGGACCTTCAAATAATTTTAGTTTGAAACTAAGTTAAAAGAAATTGCTCTCGAGTGACGTTGAGATCTATGCTAGTAGTCTTCCTACTACCAATGTATCAAAGCTTCATCCCATTGCTAGGAATTGAGAATGTGGTTTTTGCTACATGACATTTATTTCCAAACAACATATATAAAATAGATTCCCACCATCTGCTTCTTTAGGAGAAGCTGAATCCCCTTAGGATAAAGAATAGGACACGTTATTATAAGATTCAGTCATTGTGAAAGTTTCATTAGAAACTGCTATTCACTTAAACAGTTTCCCCATTCTACGTGTAGGATTTAAGACTTCTGGACGAAGAAATGGGTTTTTATCGTAAAAAATAAATGTAGGACACAGGTGTACTGTATCACTGGGCTTACTGCACTGGCATTGTACAAAAATCACGAACTCTAAAATTGATACCTAGCATTTTGAAGGGCCATCTGAGGACCATGAGGCTAAACCCAAAAAAGGATAATTTTTGACCAGAAAATTCAAGCTATCACGCAAGATAAAAATGAAAAAAAAAAAAAAAAAAAAAAAAAAAAAAACCTAGTAAGAATTTTTTTTTTCAATCTATGTAACTATTTAGCTACTGAAACAATTGATTCACACTATTTTCCTGTAAATTATCATCAATAATTTTGGCCATAGCCATTTCCAAAATGACCATGTTGTTCACCTAAAAAACATTTTATACCTCAAATAAAAGGTATTAAAACAAAAGAATATAACCAAAAACACTCCAAGAGAAAACAATTCAACTAGAATCCTCCATCAATCATTTGGCAAAAGAAAATCAATAGAAAATGTGCAGTTCCAGGTAGATTTCTGCTGGCTCTCACCAAAAAGCAGACTGAAACAATAGCTACTTCGAAATGGAGTGATGTCGAGATAGTTTAAACAACACCAATTACTTGATATATGAACTACATCCCTCAGTTCATGGAGTATTTAGAAACTATTCAGAATTAGTTAAGTACTGCTGTACTGTCAAGAAATGTAGACCCTCATTCGTATTTTGGAGATAATGTGGATAAATACAAGAAACAGTAAAGAACTGTAATCTAAGGGAAATTAATACTTCGATGTTAGCAACATTGTTTTAATTATAGACATTGGGTAAAATGTTTTATAATAAAAAAATAAATGTAGCCTTTCTGTTTGATGGAAACCCACAGGGCATTATCAAGGAATGTATTACAAGACTTCCCAATTCAGTATTAACATAGGCATCAACCCAGGAGCCACCATCAAAGTTTAGGTTTAAAACATTTTTACATTTTACATTAAAACATTTTTGCCTTAGGAATTTCTATCAGGGCTTTTTAATATTTAAAGAAAAGTCTTAACCTTTAAATTTTTATATATGAATCTTTTGTGGTATATATGGCATACACAGCTCACTATACAGAGCTAAGAAAATTGGTGAAAAATAACCATGCTGTGGCAGAGTATTTTTGTTTTTATTTTGTATGGTTTTAGAGGACAGAACCTGAACTATTCATTCATTCATTTAATATTTATTGAATATCTATGTCTACTATGTGCCAGGTGCCCTATCTTGCGAAGGCTAGTATATAAACAGATAATTGTAATGCTATAAAATATATAATATACTTACAAATAGAAATGAGATAATAAAAAGAATTAAAAGCAGAGTTGAGAGAAGGTAAATTAAGGCTCAATACTGAAAAGAAACTTCCAACACCCAAAGCCAACCAAAAATGGTACTGCTTCATAAGGTACTGTGCTCAATAACATTTTAAGTATCCAAATAGGAGACAGAGCAGAAATGCTATACAGAGGATTCACGCATGGCTCCAAAAGGTTGGAGTAGTACACCTTTAACGGTTCCTTTTAATGCTAAAGTTTTATTCTCCCTTTTTGAAAAATAGGTATGATTTGTTAATATTTTTATTATATTACATATTATGATGAGCAACAGAATTTAACGGGTCTATGGCAAAAAAGTACAAAATGTCATTAAATGGAAATAGTAATAGTCTAAATAAGAAGTTTTAAGAGAACCAATCAATTGGACATCTATGTAATTATGGATAATTCTTCACAATATGGTAATTGATATGAATATTTTATAAATTACACAGTATATTTTTCTTCATTTTTAAAGATAAAACTACAAAAACTAGTGGTAGGTTACATGAGTTATATTCTAAGACTAGTGGTAGACTTGAAATGTTTCATCTTTCCTCATTCTTCCTCTAAGCCTTAGCATGCATTTATATACAATATAAATATAGACAGATATATGATAATATTATATGCATGTTTTGCCTACTAACAGTACAACTCTAGTATTTTCCTTAACTCTCTTGTTTTTCCATTTCCTAATGAATTTTTAAAGTCTTTTATCTGGAATTTTTTTCTCTACTCAAAATATTTTAAAGGATATGGTTCCTAGAGATTTCCAATTTAGGGTAAAAACAGCATACAATTTTAGCATCCTCTCTTTTCTCCCTCTTGTGATTTTTGCCACAAAGAAAGGACTGATATTAAGTCGCATTAGTAGTTAAAATACCTGAGGCTGGTTATCATCAAAATTTTAGGACCGACTACAAAGTGACATTAAAATTTTTACCAGATAAGTCATTTCAAATAAGGACTCTGGTTCTTTATTTGCTAACTATATTTCTAGCTGTAAGAAAGAACAAACCTGTCAAGTATTTTACCTACCTATATGTCAAGGATGTATATATTAAAAAAATGCTTCCTAAAGTCTCCATTTTTACCATTTTGCCTATGTTGACATTACATAAAATATTACACTAAACATCAGGATGCTCACAGAAAGTCACAAAAAGCCAGAGACTGAAAGGTACTGGATAGGAATTATCAATGAGTAAGGAAGATGATTGTGCAAATTCCTGCACTGTGTGTGGAGGGGATTGTAAGTGACAAGCAGATTGCAGAAACCTGAGCATGTGCTCAGACTAGAATGGCTCCTGTGACCTCCCCCTCAGGCTCACAGTTTTCAGGTGAGCTTGCTAGGTTAATGTAACCAATACATCTCATTATAAGGAAAAACCAAAAATCTAGATTTTATGAGAAATGTCCAGATTTTTAATGTGAGTATGATCAAAAGAAAAACAAGAAATAGCCACAGCCAGTCTATCAGTTTGTGACCTTTGGTTTAATGTGAATCTAACAGTAACAAAACATTAGAAACTATGACTATCACAGAATATCACATTATTTGTTGTCACTTTACCCATAGTTCCTTCATTTAAACATGGCAATAAAATGTAGCTTAAACTTCTATAGCACCTAACATATCACACTGAGATATATCTCCATATCAATCCATCTACTTATATACATACCTACCTGATCTTTATAACAACCCTTCGAGTAGACTTTATTCCTATTCCTATTTCATGGCTGAGGAAGCCAAGGGATGAGAGTCAGAGGACACCAAAGAACAGAAGTGAAGTGACTTGCCTAAAGTCCACGGCTGAAAGGTAACAGGGAAGGATTCAATCCTGAGCCTTTGGCCACAAAGACCATGCATTTAACCACTACATTGCTTCTACTAGAGATTTCCTCTGATGGGTTAAATACAGAAATTATCTTTAAAAAAAAAACAAACTTAGCAAAAGAATGGCATATCTTCTGGCAAATATATTTGTACCACTTATGAATGAATAAGACAGTCTAGCAAATATAATTCAGACTTCAAAATAGTGACAGTTGGATAATTTGGATAGTTTGGTATAGTATTTGACACTATATTTGGTACAATATTTGAAAATCCTGTACACATGATTAGTAGACTCTGTTATATATTGCACCTATTTTCTGTACCTCTGTTGCCAAACATCAGCATTTATTTAATCAGCACTATCCCCTAAAAGTCTATTCACTTACGTATGGCATATTCTCTTCTCTGAAATAGTTTACTCATCTTTGCCGGGAAAAAAAGTTATTTTAAAAATATTGGTAGTAATAAGCTTCTAAATAGAATTTTCCAATATAACTAAAATTACTCTGCGTAAAACATGCTGGCGAGGATTCCTGCCTTCTCGATCTTGTGGAATAATTTCTGCAGGATAGGCACCAGTTCTTCTTTGTAGGTCTGATAAAATTCGGGTGTGAAACCATCTGGTCCAGGACTTTTCTTTTTAGGAAGGTTTTTTATTGCTGCTTCAATTTTGGTACTTGATATTGCTCTGTTCGGGAATTCTATTTCTTCCTTATTGAGTCTAGGGAGGCTGTGTGTTTCCAAGAATTTGTCCATTTCCTCCACATTTTCAAGTTTATGTTCATAGAAGTTTCGATAGTATTCACAGATGATATTTTGTATTTCTGTGGTATCAGTTGTAATTTCTCTTTTTTCATTCCTGATTGAGCTTATTAGAGTCCTTTCTTTTCTGCTTCTCAGTTATCTAGCAAGAGGCATGTCAATATTGTTTATTTTTTCAAAGAACCAACTTTTTCTTTTATTAATCTTATCATTTTTTTATTATTGATTTCATTTAGTTCTGCTCTGATCTTTGTTATTTCTTTTCTTCTGCTGGGTTTGGGTTGGGTTTGCTCATCCTTTTCCAAGTCTTTGAGGTGATACACGTTTTATGAAGCCAACATCACACTGACACCAAAACCAGGAAAGGACACAACAAAAAAAGAAAACTACAGACCAATATCCCTTATGAATACAGATGCAAAAATTCTCAACAAAATCCTAGCAAACCAAATTCAGGTGCTTATAAAAAAAAAAAAAAATCCATCATGACCAAGTGGGCTTCATCCCAGAGATGCAGGTATGGTTCAAGATATGCAAATCTATAAATGTAATTCACCCCATAAATACAAGCAAAAACAAAGACCGTATGATCCTCTCAATAGATGCCAAAAAAGCATTCGACAAAATTCAGCACCCTTTTATGATAAGAATGCTTAACAAAATAGGCATAGGGGGAATTACCTAAAATGATAAAAAAAAAAAAGCCATAT
>RJWJ010029991.1:0-20235 GCA_004363605.1 Indri indri | reverse complement strand
AGTCATGAGGGATCCTGGTATAGAACTCATTGCATGCTTCCGTGAGAGCTCGTCCATGCTGACCAGCCCGAATACAATCCTCAATCTTCTTAAGAGACTGGTAACCTGCCTTGATTTGTGCTACTGTCAACTTCCCTGCAGGCCCAGCCAGATATCAGACTACAAATTAGGGTTCCATCCTATAAAGTGTACGTACATCTCTGCCCCCCAAAGACTGTCACCTTTCAACTTTCAAAATAGTTCCTCCTCCCCCAACACAACCTCTCACCCCCAAATCCCATTTTCTTCTTTCAGCACTATCAGCAAGCTTTAAATTATGTTAGTGATGAAATATTGTGTTAAAGGAAGTAGGGATAATGAAGAGAGAATTTAAAACAGAATCTGAAGTCCTACCAAGTGGGGCCTTCTTGGTATTATACTTCATTTCTATCATCATCTCTTCCATGGCCTGGACATTACAAATCAACTTTATCAGCTCCTGTACCCGAAGATCTAGCTGTGACTCTAGTTTCAAGGGAGATTTAAGAGATTCCTCTTTTTTTGATTCGTCTTCACCCTATAGCCAAAAACCAAATAAACAAACAAACAAACAAAACACCTCTAGATCACTTATAATACCTAATACAATGTAAATGCCATGTTAAGTTGTTACACTGTACCGTTTAGGGAATAATAACAAGAAAAAAGTCTGTGTCAGTTCAGTACAGAAGCAATTTCCTTTTTTTCAAATATTTTTGATCTGCAGTTGGTTGAATCCACGATGTAGAACCCATGGATATAGAGAGTCAACTGTACTGGTTCTGCCTCCCTCAGAATGAATCTAAAAGGCCCTCCTCATGTCGTTAAGTATGTAGAGATTCTTTACATACTATTATGTCTCAAATCTTTTCATTTTAAAAAGACTAAGACTTGTCCATTCTTTGGATATATGACAATTTTCAGGACAGTTTCATCATCTTGGCATACCTCAGTTTGTCAAAATTAATTTTTTTACTGTGGTATATAACCAGAAGTGAAGACAACTTTAAATGTAGTTTAATCAGTTTGATTTTTTATTACTCCTCTCTTGCTCTATAACATGAAACTTCTGGAAATAGGCCCTAAGATTTTATAAGAACCTTAGCAAATAACGGAGATTAGAAAGGTACATCCTTTTTTTTTTTTTGAGACAGAGTCTCTCTCTGTTGCTCGGGCTAGAGTACCATGGAATCAGCCTAGCTCACAGCAACCTCAAACTCCTGGGCTCAAGCAATCCTGCCTCAGCCTCCCGAGTAGCTGGGACTACAGGCATGCGCCACTGCACCTGGCTAATTTTTTCTATGTATTTTTAGTTGTCTGGCTAATTTCTTTCTATTTTTTAGTAGAGATGAGGTCTTACTCTTGCTCAGGCTGGTTTCAATCTCCTGACCTTGAGCGATCCTCCTGCCTGGGCCTCCCAGAGTGCTAGGATTACAGGCATGAGCCACCATGCCAGCCTAGAAAGGCACATTCTATCCTCATTCTTATTGACCCTTTGAGATTACAAATCAGTGAGAAACAGCAATGACTCAAGCTATCCAAGTCTGTTCTGGTCTAGGACTGATCTAAGCCATCCTGCTACACTTTACCCTGGTTAAGAAGAAACAGCTTTCCCCACAAAGGTACAGTCAGAGTTTACCTGAGTATTGGTAGCATAGTCCATCTGTAGCATATCATATTTTCCAGGTACCTTTTCAAACTTCTCACGATCCTCCCAATTGTTTTTGGTTTTGTCAAGGAATCTGTAGAGCCCAAGGTGGTGAGAAAACTTTATAAATAAAAGTCTACTACTAGGGATGGACTTACAATTGGTTCCTTAGACAGAAAATCTCCAAAAAATGTATTTCCTACCACAGAGCTCCTTTACATATCAACTTCGCATAAATCTAGAGTCTAAATTAGGACACTGAATGGACAGAAAAAGGTCTGAAAACAAAGGGAATAAAAAATAGGAAAAAAGGACCCCCAGGCTTCCCAAAGGCTCCAAAACACCACAAAAGCTGTTAAGATTTTAAATAAGAGATATCTATCCAATCCCTTTCTCTGAAAGAAACATGTACCCAAAGACTCCAGAAATTTCTTTATCCATATCATAGTAAAAGTTTTAAAAACTCTAGCTGAATATTCTCCACTCCATGATGGAGAGTCTCCTAAATTCCCACATCTCCTAAATTTGTTGGTCATGTGTTAAATATATTAGATTCTTCTGTTTTTAGTCAATTTCAAGGTTCTAGTTTGATGTAATGACTAAATAAGGATATAGTTTGGTGTTCCTACCATGGAATATCAGAATAAAAAGACATTAACATTTAGGCCATACTTATAAAAATCTTAAAGAAGATACATCTAAGAAGAAGAGGGTATTTTTTGTACTCATTTTTTACCACTCACTTCTTCTGAAAGATTTCCTTGGCCTTGCTGAGGTTGCCTGAACAAGCCACCAAGCTGTGCTGCCCCGTTTTCCCAACTGCAAAGCAAATGCCACATATAAGATGGTTCTCTGTCCTCCAACTCAAGAATAGTTCCCTAATAGTAATGAGCCAGCTCTCTAAGATCTCACTGCTTAATATCTGATGAAAGGGCAGAAAAGGGAAACTGTGAAAGCACTTAGGGAACTGATCACATTGACACAAGTTACCTGCTAACTGCCAGAGTCTATGAGTACTACTAGCAGCCCAACTGCAGAAGGGTGCTCAATCTCAATGGGCTGCTCTTAGTTTTTCCAGTGAGAACTTCCTAATGAGGATGCCTGCCATTCCCCAATTTCAAGAAGCCGGACCAGATTCCTAAGTCCCTCCGAGACTTCAGAGCCTCCATTTACGTGATTTAAACCCAAAGGATCCTTTGGCTACTCACTAAGCTGCCTCTGGCTTTCTGAATGACAACTCATAAAATCATAATAATAGTCATTACCTCGGCCCCATCTCATCCAAACACTGAAGTTCCTCTGGGCATCATCTTCTAATAACTGAATCAGATAGTACTTGTTGTTGTTGAACTGGAGATTGGTCTATGATGAGAAAAATGAACAAAAAAGGAGAGAGTTTTGTAAATGGAAGTCACATAAACCAATGACTCCTCCTTGATCACAAGTGTCAATAATTTCCATAAGGAAAAGCTTAGCAAGAGGCAAGAAAATTACATTCTTATAAGGGTAAGGATGTAAAAAAGGAATAGGGTTTGTACATTACACTTTGGATTCTAAGGAATTAAAGTGGGAACCTGGAAGCTTCCTAAAACCCTCCATCAAACCTCAAATATCCTGTATTGACTGGTTCCCCCTGTTTTTTTCCTGCCTCAGCTTCCTCCATACATATTTTTCTGTGTTTTCTAGCTCCCAATCCACTTCCAATAATTATTTTCCAAATGAAGACAATTTTGATGCTCCAAAGGTCTATAACCATTATGCTTGTTTGTTTAGATGACTTACTCTTTGACAGTTCTACTTATAGCTTTGGTTTGTTAGCTGCAGAAATTTGACAATGAGCTGAGAAGGACAGTGTTGGGAAGGGAAAAAGGATATGCAGAAACCACTGCCACATCTGTCCCATACCTTACCTGACCTTACTTGGAGACAATCAGAGAGACCATGACCAGTATGTAAAAGGAGGTATCTGTAAGTAACTCAGAGTGAAGAGAGACGGTAGTCCTTGATAATCACAGCAGCTAGTGCTGTAAGGCTGAGCCCTGCATATTCAGGGATTCTTCATTAAGCGTGTTGCCCCTTCCTGCTTCTACTACCTGCTCGCTCACATTATAAAGTATTGGATGTTAGAACAAAAAGAAG
The DNA here is from genome assembly GCA_004363605.1 of Indri indri. NCBI lineage: Eukaryota > Metazoa > Chordata > Mammalia > Primates > Indriidae > Indri > Indri indri. The sequence goes on along the minus strand of RJWJ010029991.1, from coordinate 16,430 downwards.
CCCTAAGATACTTTCTATCTGCTCATGATATTTTAAGTAGAAGTAGTAACAAAGGAATACTAATTTAAATTATATATGTTGTATAAAAAAACTCAGATTTGAAGTGATATCCAGGAAATACATTAACTAGGCGATTGTACTATCTATTCAAAACCACAAAAATTAATGAGAAAAAGGTTAATTTAAAAGGAAAAATTTAAATAAATTTATCTACAAAAATTTAAAAACTTTAATATGAGCAAAAAGTATAGCATAAAAAAAACAAAAGGCAAATGACAAATCTGGGGAAATATGTAAGCAATTTATATTGCAGACAAAAGGCTATTTTCCATAGTATATGAAGTTCCTCAAAGCCAGTAAGAAAAAGACTAACACTCTATTAGAAAATGTGCAAAAGGATATCAACAGAAAATTCACAAGTTCAACAAATGACATGAAATTTGCAAAAAGATCTGCTTTTCATAGAGGACTTTGCTGTCAGATAGCAAGATGCTGAGCACTCAGGTGTTTGACCATAAGTGGCTAATATAAGGTATTTCAGAATTAAAGATCTGGGCATAGGAATGCCATCACCAATAATTATCAAGAAGAAATTCCCATGAACAGAATGGCTCCTCCTCTTACCTGATTTAGCATGACATCATAGACATCATTTCCTTCACAATACACATGAGCCTAGACAGGAAAAAAAAAAATAACTGACATTAGCATAGTCTCAGCTATGAGACCCTAAGTGAGGCTCAAATTTCCCTATGCCTCAAATTGTCACTCTCAAGCACCATCAACATCTGTTTCCCAGGCAAAGAACTGCAAACAGATTTTCTACACACAGCCTGTCATTAATATAACAAAAATATGCTGCCTTTTTGTAATTACAGAAACACAAAAGAGTCTGAGTTAAAGGAAACCTGCCACAGAAGCAGCCTTTCTTTTGTATTCTTCAAATTCTATCCTCATTCATCAATAACTCATGCCATTCCAGGGCACAGTTTCTCTTTAGAACAAGAAAACAGTTCTTCCTTAATGATATCATTTTCTGGTTGAAAAAGAGAATGAGGTGTGGAAGGCTCACGGCAACCCCATAAGGTAACCATGTTAAAAACACCCTGATTATAAGCCCTAAACCCTTCCACTCTCACCCCTCAGCCTTGGAAAAAATTAATCACCAACAATATTTTGGAAAGGATTCCTAAAATGAATACTAACAACGTCCCAGGCAGGAATCCTAGTAACAAAAGAACACTGCTCTCTGAGAAATCAGTGGACTGAGAATCAGCTCCAAAGTCTCTTACCTTCCCCACCTTGGCTGTACACTCTGGGTCCACAGGCGCTTTGCCCTTTAACAGCAAGGCCTTCACAGATTCTGAGGAAAGACAGATATGTACTACCGTGTAAGAATCAAAAGCAGCTGTTGTGGTTAGACAGAAACCTGTCATAATTCACTATGCCCTTCCCAAGCAATCCTAGTCTTCTGCCTAGGTCTCAATCTTTCTGAAATAAATGAAAATGAAGATTCAAGAAAGTAGACTAGTCTTGTGGTATGCCCAGAGGATAAAGAAATTAACTAATTATATTCTCAAGGAAGGAAGAAATAAGAGGTAAAAGAACAGGATATCACCCCCTCCCATACCACAGACCCTCTTGCTGACCCAGGTCCTCCCTGACCTACCACCTTGCTTGTCTTCTGTCCTCTCCTTATTAGCCTTTCCTCCCACCACAGGCATCTTTTTCACCCCCTGTCTCTGGCATCTTCGAGTTTTCTTAGCAGGAGGAGGATCTTCTGGAGCTGTGTTGCCATTATTAACTTTCTTGTTTTTGTTTAATGCTATAGAAGCTAAGGGAAAGAACAATGAGCAAAGAATGAGGACACACTGAATATGATCCTCCCTGGAAAATAATCTTTTAAAGAAATGGTTTAACAACTCAGACACAGACAAATACCACACGCTCTCACTTGTAAACTTGTAAGTGGGAACTAAATAATGTGTACACATGGAAGCACAGTGTGCAACGATGGATAATGGAGACTTGTGGGGGTGGAGGAGGTGCTTGATGGGAGGTGGCTTGCTGGGTACAATGTGAGTTGCTTCAGTGCTGTATGCACTGAAGGCCCTGACTTCACCACACGTAATATGTCAATGTAGCAAAACTGCACGTGTACTGCATGAATACATACAAATAAAAAATAAATGGGAAAAAAATGGTTTAAGATGGTTTTGTAAGTTTACAAAGAAACAATAACAACTGCCACATCACTACTCTTGGTAATAGTCTGAATAAGCCTTCCTAAATTGCTGTATTCAAACCAAATTAAAGGGAGCCCCAGGGCTCTTGTAAATTTATAGCCAGAGGCATGAATCTCATAGCCTCCTAATCTCTTCTGTTTACCTGTGACCCAGTGTCCCCAAATACCTACCTCATCCCTGAGGCTCTATGAGAGAATGGTTAGTAGAAACTAGACTCTGTGCCTAGTTTAGAATCCAGCTTTGTTTCTTCTAGCTGTGGAAACTTGGAGAAGTTATTTGCTCCCTTTGTACCTCAGTTGCCCCAAGTGTAAAACCCACAGGATGGCAAACAACAGTATCTAATTTATAGGTTGGACCAATGCTTTTTAGAACATAAGGCATAGAGTACTGTAACTCAACAATTCTTAAGACTCTCATTTTACTGTCTCCGGATACATCTTACAATGGGTGACATATAAATAGAGAATTACAGTTTAATTGGAAGCGCTTATCCTTTGTGTTATGTAAAATAATAGTGCACCTTATAATTAATTTTTTCAGTCGGATGACGTTAGGTATTAGCAACAGAACTGGAGCATTAGTTTAGAGGCCCACAAGTCTTGATCTACTATTCTGTAATCCAAAAAGCTCTCAATACCGAAATTTCAAAAGTTCAGCACCAAAACTAGTTTGGTAGCCAAGTGCAGGTCATGGGGAGATGGAAAGGGAAAAAAGCCACTGTAGGGAGTACTGTTCCTTTCCCGACGCCCAGACCCCAGCATTCCGCCCCCCAACAATGCTCCCCGAACCTCGCGCCCTGCCGCCGCTGGTCCTCCGCCGCGCCGCCATGAAGCACCGGAGCTGACGTACTCAACCCGCTGCGAGGAATCGCGGGCCCAGAGTCACGGGCGGGAAACACACAACGCGCGTGCGCCCTGGCAAGTTGACGCCCGTATAGGACAGGGGAGGGTCACTCTGAGATATTTGCATGTCGCTATGTATTGTGGGAAATCACCATAACGCTGAAATGTCTTTAGATTTGGGAGCCTTATAAATTCTGGGTAGGGTCCTTTTTCCTCATAGGGCGGAGGGAAGCTCATCAGTGGGGCCACGAGCTGAGTGCGTCACGTCACTCCACCCCCATGTCCCTTGGGAAGGTCTGAGACTAGGGCCAAAAGCAGCCCTAACAGGGCTCTCCCTGAGTTTCGGGGAGGTGAGTTCCCAGAGAACGGGGCTCCGCGCGAGGTCAGACTGGGCAGGAGATGCCGTGGACCCCGCCCTCGAGGAGGGGCCCGGCGGATGCCTCCTAAGCCGGAGCTTGGAACAGACTCACGGCCGGCGAAGTGAGTTCAATGGCTGAGGTGAGGTACCCCGTATGGGGGCTTCATAACCCAATTCAGACTACTCTCCCCCGTCCATTTTTGAAGAAAATGGTCCTCAATGCGGGAAGACCGGTTGCTCCCACTAATAGTCGCAAGCATCCTTAGGATAAGTGTACCAACTGCTGCTGGGAGTGGTGTGTGGAAAGTTACATGAAACTTGGGAACTGGGACAATCATGGGGCAGAAAAGCTAGGAGAATGCTAGTGTCAGAAACCCATGAACATGATCATTTGGTACCTGGTGACATTAGGCCAGGGGTTCCCAAATGTTTGGCCGCATAAGAATCATGGGGTATGGGGGCTGCACACTTAAGCAGATTCCCCACCCCAGTCCTCTTGAAAAAGAGTGGGGATTCTGAAGGAAAGGAGAGTTTTATTGAACCTCACTCTTGAGAATTAAGAAGCAGAATTTGAAAGATCAATGATTGAAGGAAACTAATAAAATTTAAAATTCCACAGGCATGATTTTTTATATAGTTTTTTGCTGCTGTTTTTCTTTGTGTTTGTTTTTGTTTTTCAGACAAGATCTTGCTCTGTCCCTAGGGCTAGAGTGCAGTGGCCCAATCCCAGCTCACTGCAGCCTCAAACTCCTGGGCTCAAGCAATCCTTCCTCCAAGGCCTCCCAGTGTGCTAGTTACAGGCATGAGCCACCGGCTGTATTTTTTTTTTAATATTGCTTTATGTTGTTATAAATGAAGCTATCAATTTTCCAAAAGTGATTAGTAAAGCCGTTTGAAGGCATTTGCATGCATGTCTTCAGGAATAGCCAGGAAAGCGGATGTTGAGGAGAGCCTTCTACTACAAAGTTGCTACAACTCTGGTAGGAAAGGATTCTCAAGAGATACTAATTTATTTTATTTATTTTTTTTGAGACAGAGTCTCACTCTGTTGCCCAGGGTAGAGTGCCATGACGTCAGTCTAGCTAGCTCACAGCAACCTCAAACTCCTGGGCTCAAGCGATTCTTCGGCTCAGCCTCCAGAGTAGCTGGGACTACAGGCATGTGCCACCATGCTATCTATATTTTTAGTTGTCCAGCTAATTTCTTTCTATTTTTAGTAGAGACGGGGGTGGGGGGGGGGGGGGGGGGGTTGTCTCACTCTTGCTTGGGCTGGTCTCGAACTCCTGACGTCTGGTGATCTTACGGCCTCAGCCTCCCAGAGTGCTAGGATTACAGGCGTGAGCCACCGCGCCTGGCCAAGAGATACTCATTTAAATTAGAGACTTCTTGAAGCAATTAAAAGTAGTTCAGGGTTGGGATGGGAGGTGAACACACAGAAGGCCCAGTCTTTAGAGACCTAGGCTCAATTTAGGAAATAGTCATTCATTGTGGTTATGTGGTGTCCTTTTAGCCTTTGAAGCCTATCCTTTGCTGCCTTAGGAAATTGGAGTCTCCTACTTTTCTCTTCTCACTTCTATATTGAAAACTACTTTTGGATCTCTATCCTTATTTTGACAAGGGAAGCTGTTTTATTACTTTTTTTTTTTTTTTTAAAGAGACAGGGGACTTACTCTGTCCCAACGGCTGAGTACAGCGGCACAATCATAGCTCCCTGTAACCTCCAATGCCTGGGCTCAAGCGATTCTCCCGCCTCAGCCTCCCAAAGTGCTGGGATTACAGGCCTGAGCCACCACCCCTGGCCTATTTTATTATTTAAACATGAACACATTGCCCTTATAAAACCTTACAGATACTAAAAAACAAAAAAACTGCTCCCTTCATTCCCTCCATTCTGTTCCTAGGAGTAACTACTATTAGTTTGATGTGTTTTCGTATTTTGTTTTCATTCACATACAAAGATGTGCACACACAGAAATATTTTATTAATATTTTGTCTTTTTTGAAGTAGGGTTGAGTGTTACATAAACGTGAGCATATTGCATGTGTTACTCTGCAATTTGGCTTTTTTCATTTAACATGCTTTGGGGATCTTTCCATGTTAGTATATGCAGATCTACTTTAATCTCTTTAACTACTGAGCAGTATTTCATAGACTAGTTGTATCATCATATAATGATTCCCCTTTGGATAGACATGGGTGTTTCTGTAATAACTGTTTAGCTATTACAACCAGTGCTAAAATAAACATCCTTCCTTGAACATGCCCCTTTGAGCACAATATTTCTCCAAGATCAATAACTGGCTGTGAACTTGCAAAGAGTATGCTTAATTTTTAATTACTGACGAATGGCTGTTTTCAGATTCTTCATTCTGAATACATTATAAATGAAAAGTTTTTTAAGAGTGCTACCTTTTCCAAGAATTTACTCATTTTAGCAGTGATAACATCTCTAAACAACAGTAATTATCAGTGTTCTCCAAAAGGTGAGCCTCAATTAAATCTGTTACAAGCATCTGAGGGTGCTTATTAAAACACATATTGCTGAGTCCTACCCATTGAATTAGAATATCTGAAGGTATGTTCCAGGAATCTACTTTTAAACAATTTCGAAGTTATTTTACTGTGCACAAAATTTTGATGTTACCAGCTAGGGAGTATCTCATAATGGATTTTTATGAGTATTAAAACAGAATACAGAATACCATGAATGAATGTGAGATATTTGATGGAAATTTTTAAAGAAAAGAATATTGTGCTTTCTGGGATCTTCTGAAACATAATAGGAGATAGTGCATTGTGGTGGTTGAGTTTGGGCTCTCAAGTTGGATGAGTAGTGTCTTGGTCCGCTTTCTGTTTCTTATAAAAGAATACCTGAAACTGGGTAATTTGTAAAGAAAAGGAACTTATTTCTTACTGTTATTGAGGCTGAGAAGCCCAAGGTTGAGGGGTCCCATCTGTTGAGAGCCTTCTTGCTGGTGGGGACTCTCTGCAGAGTTCTGAGTCATGCAAGGCATCACATGGCCAGGGGGCTGAGTGTACTAATGTGACATCCTCAAGTCTCTTTTGCTTTTCTTATAAAACCACCAGTGCCATTCCCATCCCATGATATCCTTTTAATCCATTAACCCTTTAATTTATTAATCCATGAATGGATTAATGCATTCTTAAGGGAAGACCCCTTAGGATCCAATCACCTCTTTAAGGTCTCACCTCTATTGAGGATTAAGTTTCAATCTGAGTTTTGGAGGGGACATTCAAACAACAGCAACTGGTCTGAATCCAGACTTTAACACTTGCTAAATAGACAAGTTCCTTAATCTCTTTAATTCTGTTTCCTTTTTTGTAAAATAATTATAACGAAGTGCCTACATTCTTGGATTACTGTGAAGATCGAACAAAGTAATGAATGTAAAGTTCTTAGCACAATTCCTGGTTTATAGTAAACATTCAATAAATGTTTTGACTCTAAAAATTACAATTAAATAAATCAATTATGGAACAACAAACTAACATTTGTTGTGAATGTTGGGGAATTTGAGGTAGGTAAATTCTGAGGCAGATTAGAATGGGTATTAATTTCTGGTAAGGAGGAAGCAGGGTGGATAGGATGAAATCATTAAAAAGAGAACTATTATGAGTTAGAGTTGTATACTTCCTTTTTATAATACTTTGAATCGTTATACTTCCAATACATGCAAATTATATGTATATTTGTACATATATTATGTATTATATACTTTAATAGTATTAAGAATCATGGTGAATATTATATCATGAATATTGTGCCAATGAGTCCTCTAGTTATGGCTTAAAAGCAATCCTAATGGTAAGAAGGATATACACTTTAACTGGAAGGGGATATGACGAGTCAAAACAAGCTATTATTTGTGTATTTATTTATTTTTTTTTAGAGATGGGGGTCTTACTCTGTCACCCAGCTAGAGTGCAGTTGTGCAATCACAGCTCACTGCAGCCTCAAATTCCTGGGCTCAAGTGATCCTCCTTCCTCAGCAACCAGATTAGCTGGGATTACAGGCATGAACCACTGCACCTGGCCCCAAATAATGTATTAATGAATTATGTCCTCAGCACTGAAGGTCATTGTTTTGGATCCAGAAATGTATAAAACACACACTTTGCCCTCTTGTTGTTTATAGTCTCCTTGAGGAAATACATCTAAGAAGAAATTACATAATAATAATAGCTAACATGTTGTTGAGTACTATGCAGCAGGCATTGTAGTGGTACATTATATGAATTATTTTACTTAATTCTCAAAACAGTCGTAGGAGGAAGATTCATCATTTTTTCTTCTTTTTTTATAGTTAAGGAAACTTTGGTACCAGTTGGATGTCAAAATAAATAAATAAATAAAATATAGTTAAGGAAACTGAGGCTGAGATGTGTGCAAGCAAATGGCAAGGCTCAGATTCAAAATCAGCTAAACTTTACTTTAAAGCCTACACGCTTGGCCACCCATCTTTTATCCACCAAGCCCATTAGCTCAAGGATTATCCTTTAGGTAAATTCTAACTCGAATGGATGTAGAATGTTTAAAATGGAATTTTTTACTTTGCATAAATTAACCATGTTGAGCTTTTGTTGCCGATTGCGCTCCCGCAAACATGGTAAACGTTTCTAAAACCCGCTGGACTTTCTGTAAGAAGTGTGGCAAGCACCAACCCCACAAAGCGACACACTGCAAGAAGGACAAGAATTCTCTGTAGGTCCGGGGAAAGTGGCGTTATGACAGGAAGCAGAGTGGCTGTGTTGGGTAAACTAAGCCAATTTCCCTGAAAAAAAGACTAAAACTACAAAAAGATTGTGCTGAGGCTTCAGTGTGCAGCCCAACTGCTGATCTAAGAGAATGCTGGCTATTAAGAGATGCAAGCATTTTGAATTAGGAGGAAATAAGAGAAAGGGCCAAGTGGTCCAGTTCTACGCGTCATCTTTTGTTTTATTATGAAAAGAATAACACCTTGAGGTTAGGTTAAAAAAATTAACCATGTCGAGGTCTCAAAGTGTAAGAATTATCCTCAAGGGACGAAAATTGTTTGGCATAGAATGCAGTAGGCCCATCTAAACAAGAACGTGTGTAAGCAGCTTAACTCAGCCTGCGTTTGTGCTAAGTATATTAACCCAGAAGGAAACTTGGTTTAAGTTCACTCTAAAAACGGTGCGAGAAGCATCACTGGCTCGGGAAGAGACTACTGGGTGAAGGAGGCAGTTGCGTCATTTCAGGACCTTTTAAGGTAAAGGAGGAGGGAATCCTCCTTGAACTCATTAGCCAATCAGGTTCTGAGGCCACTTCCCAAGGGCACTTCCTGTCTCTTCACTTTCTCTCCCTCTCCGTTTTGGTAGGTTGGTGAGTGTACACTTAATTTTGCTTTCCAGTTGTCTTGAATTTCTCTTCCATTTGAGCCATATACCCACGTGGCAGGCCTTTATTTCAAGCCAGCACTGGAGTGTGTGTGTGTGAGTCGCAAGGCGATTAATCTCGGCTGTGTGGAGGTTGGGGGAAAGCAGTGAAATGCTCTGCCTGGCTTGTTTCCACGTGGGCCTCTGCAGTACTGGGTTTGACTTTCTTCCCCGAGACCTGGTGACCCAGGAACAATAGATTCTGCTTCAGGTACATAGTGCATGTGTTCCTAGAAAACGAATGACTTCATGTTGCTCGGAGGGAAAGATATTAGTATCCCAATGCTGTTTTGATTTATATCTCCCTGCTTGAGGGTAGATCTTTGGAGGAGGAGTTCTTCCCAGTAGATTTTAATTCTCCGGTGAGTGTCTATAGTGCCCAGGTCCTTACAGTGTAGGAGCTGCCGCGGACATTGTCTTTGCTCAGAGTATTTCGGCTTTCTTGATAAGACTGGGCAGCAAACTCTGAAGACAGATGATTTTAGTGAGCCCTAAAAGGAGCTTCTAATGTTATTGTTACCATTGTGGTGAGGGTGTTCTAAAAAGCTTAAAATTTACTGAAAAAAAAAAATCAAGGATCATAGTGCAAGTGCATAGTGCAAGCCTAGATTCAAATTCCAGCGCCACAGTTACTCCTCCAGGTGACCTTGGGAGAGGCAGTGAGCCATTCTGCGGCTCAGCTTGTGAAGATCAAATAAAATATATGAAGGCCAGGCACTAGTTGGTGTGTATTAAATGTTAGGCACCTTCTAGAAGTAAACAAAACTTACTTATTTGCAATAAATATTTTCTGTCTTTTTTCTCACAAAAAGTTTTGTCTAATGACCTTGGGAGTAATTTCATTGGATTCCTATTTTTCTCATTGATATATATTAGTTTGAATATATGTGTTGGTTATTCTTAACAGGCAGAAAATGTGAGAAAGACAAATAATAAACTAGTTAATTGAATGTACTAGCAATAGGCATTTGTAGGCTTCCCATAATCCTTATAATTCTCAAGCTTTATTGTTACATTAATTTTATATTTGAAATAGGTAATACATTCACATAATTCAAAATTCACAAGGGACCAAAGTGTATACAATGAAAAGTCTCTTATCCCTGTCCTTAAACCACCTGACTTTTTAATCCCCAATAAGAGTGTTAACAGTTTCTTGTGTATCTTTTCTAAGATATTTTATGCACATATAAGCAAATATGTGTATTTATCCTTCCCTTCTGTACATACTCTACCGTGTATCTTTCTTTTCACTTAACTGTTTTATATGAATAGTGTCCACATTCTTTATGGTTACATAGTATTCTAATATATGTACATACCATAATTTACTTAGCTTTTATTGGTAGACATTTTAGGTAGTTTATGATCTTGATATTTCCTTCAAAATGAATAACTTTGTATATGAATCACAGTTGGCACATAGGCATTTCAGTTGGGTTTTGGTATATTCATGTTTAAAAGGACTCTAGATATTTTGCAACACTTCTTGTTAATTTGTGTACAGTGATGATTAGAAAACAATCAACACTCTAAATATGTTGATTGAGCAGTAATTGATTACCAAAATCAAAACCATGCTGATGGCCTTTATGTGAAAATATCTTTGACCACATTGGTTTGAATAGGGGACGGGTTTATCTTGTTATGAGGACGTATTTAATGTTGAGAAGGAATGACAACAGTGACCTATAACATCCAAATAGTTTTTGTATTCACAAGGGCAGAAGGGGAATACTTTCGGTGTTTACTTAGAAAATGTGTTCTGGATATCTTCCTGGAATTATGGTGTTGAGGGAGTAGACTCATATTTTAGCATTAAGTTAGGAAAAGCTGAAATGTTTTTTAGGATGTAAACATGTGAAATAAAAGGGAACCCCTTGTGAATTTCTCCAAAGCTGTTTAAGTCTTACGAGGCTTAGTTCATGTCTTGTGAAACATCTAGGTTTTCAGTTAGGAGGTTTTGTTAGTTGAGGAAAAAATTAGGTTCTTTCCAGTGGAAGCATGCTTTTGTTAAGAAGTAACTTCATATAGACTATGCTGGAGTTTTCATTGTTAAGTGTGGAATGAGGGGAAGAAGGAAGCAGGCGTGTGTCTTTTTTCTTAGAAGACACAGTATCTGGGAGTTGGAAGAGCCCTTATAAGTACTATTTGAATGACTTTTCTGGCTTGTGAAAAGTTAAATTTTTGGGTAGAATATCTGCATTACTACTCAGTAGCTGGTTAAGCTTGGACAAGTAACAGAAACAACATCTTAAACATTTAACTTCATGCCAGCTACACTGCAAGATATATTTATTACTTCATTTAATCTTCACAGAAGTTCTAACAGGTAGGAAGTATTTGTCCTCATTTTACAGAGGGGACAACTGAGGCTTAGAGAAATTGCATAATTGCCTAAGGTCACAGTGAATGTGTGAGACAGCCAGGATTAAAATCTGATTCTGTCTGACTTCAAAATCCATTATCTTATAGAATACAAATTAATGTAGCTATTATGGAAAACAGTATGGAGGTTCCTCAACAAATTAAAAATAGAATAGAACTACCATATGATCCAGAAATCTCACTGCTGGGTATATATCCAAAGCAAATAAAATCAGTATGTCAAAGAGCTATCTACACTCCCATGTTCATTGCAGCACTATTCACAATAGCTAAGATACAGAATCAACCTAAGGGTCCATCAACAATAGATGAATGGATAAAGAGAATATGGTATATATGTATAGCGGAATACTATTCAGCCTTATAAAAGAAGGAAATTCTGTTGCTTGTGACAGCATGGATGAACCCGGAGGACATTTTTAGAAGTGAAATAAGCCAAGCACAGAAAGACAAATACTGCATGATCTCACTTAATATGTAAAATCTAAAAAGGTTGAACTCATAGAAGCAGAGAGTAGAATGGTGGTTGCCAAGGGTGGGGAGTGAGGATTGTAGGGAAGAATGAGAAGATGTTGGTTAAAGGGTATAAAGTTTCAGTTAGACAGGAGGAGTAATTTCTGGAGATGTGTTGTACAGCATGGTAACTATAGTTAATATAATAATGTATTTTGAATACTTGAAAATTGCTGAGAGAGTAGAACTGAAGTGTTCTTATCACAGACAAAAATGATAAGTGAGGTGATGGATATAACTAGCTTGATTTAATCATTTCATAATGTATACATGTATCAAAACATCACATTGTACACTGTAAATATATACAATTTTATTTGCCAATTATACCTTAACAAAACAAGAAAAAAAAATACAAAGAAATCTATTATCTTATTCACTAAGCTAAGCTGCCTGCCATTTAGTCTTTAAACCTTGCTCGCATACCTGTAAAGTGGAGATGATATAGAACTTGCAAAATGAGGTGAATATATGGAAATTGCTTTGTAAATTCTAAGATAGGCCAAGTATTATGAAACAGATTAAATAGCAAGTTAACAGAGACCTTTCACATCCTGATTTCAAGCAAGTTATTCCTTCCCGTTGTCTTGACCAAAAGCCCTTGGGCACAATATTTTCATTTCATTTTTATTTGGTTCACTAGCCATGGGATTGGGACTGGGTAAAATGGTGGGATGTGAATGGCATGAGCTGCATGGTTAGTCCGAGTTTTTAACCTCACCACTTCTCTTTCATGTATATTCTGAATGGATTGCTTCTGTACTAAGAGGTTAAAGCTGTCAGTATTCTTAGTTAAAACAGCTGATAGTGAGTGGGAAATAAAACCTGGAGTCTGTTTTGATAGCAGTGCCTTATACAACTATCTCTAAAGGAAAACTATGCCAAGTTAGCAGTTTAGCAATTACTTCCTATGTATAATGTTTTATATTGTTTTCCTTTTGTTTCAGGTTGAAGATGAAAAACACTGAGGAGGGAAGGCCTGAGTCTTTAGCACCCTGTGTGCCAGCACAGAAGTGGCTCTGTGAAAGCCTCTGTAATATCTATAGACCTCCCTGAAAATCAAGTGGGCTTGGATTTGGACATTCTCAATAGAAAGGGTTAAAGGCTGATGGGACCATACTGGAAGGTATTGAATTTTGACCAAGATAAGGCTGCCTTAAGTTCTCTACATTACATGTATTATGTGTGTCTTTTCTATCCAAAAAGACAAGAGATTATTTGAGTTAAAATTATATCTCATAATGCTAGACACATAATAGGTGCTGAGTAAATTGGAATGGAAATGGTCAAATTGAGTGATAATACTATTTTAAAATGGAAGTATCTGCTGATTTAGTATTAATATTATCAATTTGTAGTTTGTATCAGGCCTTCATGAAATCTCTATTCACACATACAAAATGTACCTTTTGTCTATGAACACCAGTACTTTGGAGGGCTTACTGCCCACATTCGACAAAATGAATGGATCATTGATTGTTTATATAGTATTTATAAAATGCTTAGTAAATATGAAATGGCCTTTGCTTGGTAGAATGACATTTACTGAAACATGATTAGAATTCTGCAGGGAGTATCACACATTGGGAAAGGCATATTTAACATCAGGATTTATGTGCTAGGCTGTGTGCTGTGAGTCAAGGACACAAAGACCAGGCCCCTTGCAATCTGTGTTTTGTTTGTGAAATGAGGTAAACAGAGAACTTGTCCCTTTCAACCTATAATTATCATCCTGTAACAAGTACTTGGATCAAGGAGTTTTGAGGTAGACATTGTTCAAAGTGTAGAAACCTCTCACATCATATCTTGCTTCTTGGCAACATTCCCTTAGTTAATCTTGCATGCTGCTGATCTGAAAACATTTTACATAGTTAAAGCATTATTCAAGTATAGGACAAAGAAGGAGTAAAATAATACTTTGGTTATATCTCTCTGAGGTATGTACAACACCTCAATTTCTTTCTGACCTAAGCCAATATGTCATTCTTATTACATTCTAAAGCAAACCATCTCCGTAGCTCTGCTTTTTATTTCACGTAGGAAGTGCCATCATGATGAAGTTTTTTTTTTTGAGACAGAGTCTCACTCTGTTGCCTGGGCTAGAGTGCCATGGCGTCAGCCTAACTCAAGCAACCTCAAACTCCTGGGCTCAAGCGATCCTACTGGCTCAGCCTCCCGAGTAGCTGGGACTACAGGTGTGCACCACCAAGCCCGGCTAATTTTTTTTCTATTTTTAGTTGTTTGGCTAATTTCTTTCTATTTATAGTAGAGACGGGGTCTCGCTCTTGCTCAGGCTGGTCTCCAACTCCTGAGCTCAAACGATCCACCCTCCTCGGCCTCCCAGAGTGCTAGGATTACAGGCATGAGCCACCGCGCCTGGCCAGTGATGAAATTTTGACAGAAGGGGATTTAATACTAGCTCTTAATAGTTACGTGACCTTAGGAAATTTATGTAACTTCTCTGAGCCTCAATTTTCCTTATAAATATGGGGTTATGAAGTTTGAATGAAACAACTTCTATAGTGATTGGCAGATAGTAGGCTTTTTTTTTTTTTTTTAGAGATGGGGTCTCACTATATTGCCCAGGCTGGACTCAAACTCCTGGGCTGAAGTGATCCACCCCAGCTTCCTGAGTAGTTGGGACTACAGATGCAAGCCACTATGCCCAGCTAAGATGGTAGGATTTTTTTGTATAAGAGTGATAGGCACTGCTTTCTTTCTGTCTACTTACTTTAGTCAGACCCATCCTTAAAGGCACTAATGTCAAATAGTGTTGATGGAAATGTTTTATATTTGTACTGCCAATTGGTAGCCATTAGCCACATGTGGATATTGAGCAATTAAAATATGACTAGTGTAACTGAGAAATTTAATTTTTAATTTGAATTAAGTGGTTACTTAGGTCCACTTAAGACTCACCTTTTTTTCTTTAGGAAACTTTCCCTGACAAATGCTTCTTCTCTTTTTTTTTTTTTTAGAGATAGACTCTCACTTTGTTGCCCTGGCTAGAGTGCTCGAGCTCAGTGGTATCGTAGCTTATTGCAACCTTAAACTCCTGGGCTCAAGCGATCATCCAGTCTCAGCCTCCCTAGTAGCTGGGACTACAGGTGCACACCACCATGCCTGGCTAATTTTTGTATTTTTTGTAGAGATGAGGTCTCGCTCTTGCTCAGGCTTGTCTGGAACTCCTGAGCTCAAGTGATCCTTCTGCCTTGGCCTCCCAGAGTGCTGAAATTACAGGTGTGAGCCATTGTGCCTGGCCCATGCTTCTTTTCTTAAGCTTACGTGGTCTCTACCACTTATTTGGTGGTGCATTAATTTTTATGAGTCTTATCTTTCTGGCTAGGTTGTATCTGAGGTTATAGATTTTTAAATCTCCACATTGCTGCATGAAAAGGAACATGATAAAAGTATAATTGTAATATTTTTAGCTAATAAGTTTTAAATGATCATACATGTAATACAAAAAGTTTTCTAGCTAGTAATTAGGGGAAGAATAGGGAATAGTGTGAAAGTCATCTGCAGTGATGAACTGTGTATCTAACTAGTTTGTAAGGTGAAAAAGTTCAGATTACGCTCAAACTCTGAAAGAGGAAATTAAAGCCTCTTTCTTATATTGCCATCTTGTGGCAGACTTGGATTCTAAATGATGCTAATTCAGTTTTCCTGTATCAAGGGAGAGTTTTTTTAGGATTATTGTGACAAAGGATTACCAAGAATAATTGAAACATGCTTTGAAAAAACTACTTTGGATTACCTTCTGATTTATCTGACTCTTGTAAGTTCTTTTTAATTTTTTTTTATTTTTTTGAAACAGGATCTTACCCTGTTGCCCAGGCTAGAGTGCAGTGGCATCTTTATAGCTCACTGCAACCTCAAACTCCTGGGCACAAGCGATCCTCCTGCCCTAGCCTCCCAAGTAGCCAGGATTACAGGCCTGTACCACCTTGCCTGGCTGTTTTTTTTTTTTTTTTTTTTGTAGCGACAGGGGTCTTACTGTGTTGCTTAGGCTGGTCCTGAACTCCTGGCCTCAAGCAATCCTCCCTCCTCAGCCTCTCAAAGTGCTAGGATTACAGATGTGAACCACCTCGATGGGGCTCTGAATCTTACAAATTCTTGACTCCTTCCTTTTGCATATCTGTTTTCTTACTGTGAGGCTGTTGACTTTTATAGCCTTTCAGAGGTTGGTTAGACTTACTGTGTATTTTTACCCAAACTTTTAAATTCATAGAAAATTGAGCTTGTGTAGAGGTTCTGTCCTACTCTGATATAGAACTTGGACATTCAATGAATGACATTTTCCAAATAGATGGGTCAATAATTTATATTATTTAATGGAGAGTCAAAGGATGAACAATTACTCTAAATTTCCTTGTGACTTGGTATGGAGCATGCTAGTGTGAGTTGTCATGTAATCATAACCTTTGTGAATTTATTATTTTTTTATTTTCCAGAGATGTTTAGGTAGTTGATAGATCCTGTAGTTTAACTTGATTCCTGGATAGAAGCTGGATTCATCTGATACCAGAGGTAAGTGTAAGAAAAATCTTCATTTTTACCTCATTTGAATTTTTATTCACCTAGTAAGATTTGGAGCTCAGTGGTATTAGTAGCTGAAATTTGGTAGTTGAAAATACCCAGTTCCAACCTTAAGAGGGCTTTCC